>JAOPTO010002413.1:819864-871676 GCA_033822845.1 Tetrapedia diversipes | reverse complement strand
TTAACCCTTTGCACTCGGCTGTCTCCTCTCATGGGACATCGTAATTCTAGCATATGATAGTTTTGCAAATTTTCAGACTTTAGTTCAGACCCGGACGTTAAACAGTCATATATGTAAATTTTAATATACGACTTAACTAAACTAAATGAAGTTTAATATACGTGAATCATAGTAAATATTTCGAATCTGAAAATTTTAAAATTTAGTATCATTAAACAACTAACGGTCACCTCTCGAGTGCAAAGGGTTAATAAATTATCAAAGTATTATTTCACAAATAAGAGTTCATTTCATTTAGCAATATAAAACCCCATTCCCAATATTAATATTATCCACCGTTACCAATCGATCGAACAACAGCATCAAACAATATTACTATTCAAATCCAAGATTACTTAATTCAACTAATTGGAATCGTAATCTAACACGATTTACAGCGGTAAGTTGTGCAACACGCGATTTAAATTTAAATTAAGACGCGCAGGCAAGCAAATGCTTGAAACGCAAATTCTTCGCGAAAATATGCAAACGAGAATCCATTCGACTATTCTATTAAAGCCGGGCCCCGTCTTTAATTCATTACCCGAAATTAAGTGGAAACGGGGCGGTCGGGAAACGCGATTCCCGTTCCGGTTCGACCGCGACCGAGGAACTGGAGGAAGAACCAGAAACAGTCGGTTAGGTGTCGAAGGTCTGGAGCGGTGGCACGTTCCCCGTGGAAAATTCACCGGCAATCGTGAGCGTCGTCGCGGGTGAAACAGAGCGGAGCCGGATCGAAGCAGCGCGGCGGACGAAAGAGGCGCGAGGAGAGATAGCCGCCATTTAAAATCCACCTTCGAGAAGATAATGGCAACTGACCTGAAAACGACACTCCGCTATTTCGTCGAGCGTGCCGTCGACCAGCTTACTTAGGGGTTGGAAAGGGGTTGCAGGCTGGAATGGAGGAAATGCGGTCTGAAAACGCGCGTCTCGTTCTCACGACGCAAACGATAAACCGGTCGACGTATAAACACAACGTTTTTGGGCGCGAAAATTTATGTCGCGAATTTTTGAGCAGGCTAATTCGCGAAGAAGTTTTAAAACGCGTGAGAATTCCTGGGGTTCAAGTTTTTATGGTTTCTATCTAAAGTTTAATCGTGTTAAAGTTTCTGTTTGGATTTTGTTCCGATATTTTCTTTTTCTCTAGAAACCGCTTCCACTGATTCTATTTACTTTTGTTATTAGTTAATATTGAACTGGTGTTGAATTTATTAACATTGGAACTACCAAAGCAGTCAAGATGACGGATTGATGATTATTCATAGCAACTTTATAAATTCACTTTACCTAGCTTTCAAAATTTACTATGATTTTCTGCAGAAGGTGTAAATAAAGATTTGTTTTCTGTGTATTCACTATTTCTTTTCATGTAATTTTCAATTTCATCTGTTCCATACAGATAAGTATACTGTAATCGTTGGTAATTCTGGTGTTAATGGTTCAAAAATTTAAGTATACATTGATTGATTGGTATAGTTTTTACACTATTTTTCTATTTATTATTAGTTTGCATTGGATTTATTATTTACGGTAGAGGCTCCCGTATTGGGAACACCTATTCGATCAAATATCTAATATTCGAGAGAATCTCAATTTTGTTAATTTCTCTTTGAATAAATGAGGGTTGGCGTAAAAGAAAGTGATTGTTCTATTATCCGAAAATTCTATAAGTTACGCGTTTGTTCTTGTACAAATGAAAACGTAGTATTATTGCTTACGATTTCTAGAGAAATTTCTGCCGTTAAGCGGGCTTTAAAACTTTAGAAGCAGCTATTGTGCAGTTCCGTAAACAAGGTGATCGAGATATAAGCTGATGTATGAATGAAAACAGGAATACTGCCAGCGGTATGAAGGAAGCACGGAATAACAAGAAATAATCATGCACTTCAGTTCTTGAAGTCGCTCTCTAAAACTTCATTTTACAGTTATCAATACCAATTTCTTTCTAGCAAAGTTTCAGTGCAAACAAAATTCAACGATTTCATCCGTAGTAATTTCTTATTATATTTTTATACTGTATTCAAACCGGATTCAAAGAAGCAATTATCTTTAATAACACTGATTAAGAAGAAAACCTACGGCCTTTTTCTATCCAATAACATCAAAATGTGCATTTATCGAATTTACGATGGAGAATAACGATTTTGGATCCTAATTAAAAAGATGCTTCAACGCTTAAACTCAACTGTAATTTAATACTACATTCAACTACAATATATAACTATTTAACTATTTATATAAATATTTAACTCAAAGGGTTAAATAGTTGTATAAATAAATTTTAATATATTGCCTAACTAACCCAAATGAAATTCAGCATGAGTGAACCTTATTAAATATTTTACACAATTATTTACATCAAGTTAGCATTATTGGACGACTGCGAATCACCTCTCGAGCGCAAATTGGTTAATCTATCTCTATCCTATTTTTCTATCCTTCTTAACACTCTATTTACGGACATTTTTTGCATGTCTATTTCCAATATACATATAACATACAATAAAATATATATCGAAGAGAATTTGAAATTGCAGAACTGACAGGGAAATAGATTTGGTATATTTGTATACCGTTGCATCCATCAAAGTTATCAAAAATTACCAGGAATAATATTATTTATTTTTGCCAATTTCGCTCATGAAGTCCAAAACCCGTCAAATTGACGGATCCCGTAAACCCAGTGTTAAGGACTTGCTCTCTGGAGTCCCCAGGACAGTTCCGCAAAATTTTTATGAGTAACACCCCCGTTACGCTGCGCGCGACGCGAAGACTTCTTTCAAGCCACGCATAATTACACGAAACGCCAGTGCTCGATACGAGATCCCAGCGTTGAACAGGTTTCACCGGGGATCTTTCTCAGCAGCGTTTGACTGGCGAGGGCTTACAGACCTAAGCAGAAGGTTACGAGGGGGGTTGATTCACGCGCAAGGGTTAACCCGGCAAAGTGGATACGGTTTACGACTCCTTCGTTCGTGCTGGAAGAGAGATCTCGATTCGAGATCGCCCGCCTCTTTCCGCCGGATTAGAAATCAGGATTTCGCGAGAAGCAAATAAATATAAGATGGCGGATAGAGAGGTTCGCGGGAGAACGTCGCTGTTGCGAATCTCGCCCACGGGGAATCCACTCGGTGCGCGATGTTTTACGACGTCGATACCCTCGAGGTTACCGTGCTTCGCGGAGTTTCGTCGATCTCGTGGCTGAATGCGGAAAGTATTTTAGGCAAATTCACCGGCCTGCCCGAAACGTAACGCGGCGAGGCGTCACGGTTGACATTTACGTTGGATGCATCTTTTACACCGTTCGCTCGGGACCGATTTTTTCATTTTGGTCGTTCGCCTGCCTTCCCAGGGCTCGCGGAAAATCGAACTGTTCTTTTATACTCACGCGAAATAATGTAGAAACGAAGAGCAGGGAAGGGAGGAAACGTTTCGGTAGGTGAATTTGCGATGGGTTGGTTCGGGTTCGAATGGAATATATGGAGAATTATTCAGGTTTAGATAATTATTTAATTATTTAATTTTGTAGTGTTGTAATTCATTTTATAGAATGAGAGAAAGTGAAGGGTGGACAGCGAGAGTTCAGACTTGCTTGGGGAAAATCCTTGGCGACGCGCGAGGCCCTCGAAAAATGCCCAAATATGGTCATGTTTTTGGAATATCCCCAAATATGGCCATAATTGAGGGATTTTTCCGAGATGCGTGGTGGAAGAAAGGCTAAGGGCTAGCGATAGTTTTCTCTGGTCAAAAAGAGTAGAGTTGAATTAGATGTTATAGCGAGTAGCAGAGTTGTGTGAATAGTAAAATTTGTACATAATATTGTAACTATATTTCCGTAATCATAGCAATAAATATTATTATTATTATTATAACACTACAATTTAGATACTTTTGAAGCGTGCTTGATAGATATGTAGGGGGCTGTTTCATTTTATTGTTTTTCATACGGTCTTACTTATTTTATAGTTCCTTTAGAGATTTTTCCTACGAAATTGTTGCCAACAGAAAACTAATACAAATTTTTGTTTACATCGATTTCTTGCACTTGCAAAGGATTAGTAATTATCCTGAAATTTTTGTTTCATAGTAATGCACTTTATCTTTATTAGATTTTCCATTTATTAGAACTTAGCGTTTCATAATAATGCTAATGCTTCCATTATGTTAGATTCAGTATTTCCCCTTCATCGTATTTCATCCCCTTCGTTCCGCGAGATTCTTCCAATATTTGCCATTATATATTTAACGTCCTTAAGTTGCTTCCCGGCTCAAGTTTCTTCAATATTAACACACTTCCGTGCATTTGCACCTTCAGAGCAAATGTTATTAATAGTTATCCAATTAGAGCACGTATTTACCGCGGCAACTCGAAATAGCGGATCATTAGCCGTGGAAAAGGGAGGAGCGAACAGGCAACTTTCGGTCGATAATGTAACGCTTAAGTACCATTTAAAGTTGGCGAATTCGAGCATTAATTAGCGGGAAAGTTACAGGAAGTAACAGCGTCGGGCGGCCGATACGCGAAGCTTCGGAACGTTCACGATGAAAGCCATACGTCGATCGTAGTTTAGATCCCATTTTAACATAAAGTTTCCGGGACGATGGTATCCCGCGTTCCGGTTAATGTCGACTCGCCACCATCGTTTCATCGCGCTAATAACAATCGTCTATCCCGTGGAGTTGGCAAACTATTTTTTTGAAAGGCCAAGTACAAAATATCTATCGGTTTTTCGAGCAGATGACAGACGATTGTAAAACAAAGATATCGTAGAAAAAAGGTCCTTAACACTTTACCGGTCGCTGTCACGTACGCATGACTTCTTTTCGCCAGCGATGATGCTTTATTTCGATGTTTTGTATAATTTAAAAATATAAGACTATGCGATAAAAATGGTGTAACAGTTATCTTAACACCTTCTTTGATAATAATTATATTGCAACTACTCGTGTTACGAACGATTGCGTAAATATCACCGTTGACGAACAATAGAACCTGCGTGATTCGATAAATGTGCGATCGGCAAAGTGTTAACGATTGGCCAACGTTTTCCTTTTAAACAAGAGAAGAAACGACATAAAATCGACCGGACCGCTTAACCCCGTTAATTCCGTCAGGTGCAACAGCAAACGGGTGAAGAATTCATGGAAACCTAACTTAAACATCTCAAAATAATACTAATTATTATTATTACTAATATGAACAATGGCGAAAATATACAGTATATAGTATACATTTTTCTCACGCGAATTTCCTTTTAATGACGGTACTTCGACGAATTAGACTGCCGTAGGCGAAATGGTTGAACATTTTACGATTATTACCATTTATTTAAGTCGCATTCTTTTACTATTTTTCTCGTCGCCAGGGCGTTCAACGTGTTAAACGATAAAACGTTTGAAAAAGTTGCTTTTTAAACACATACCTGTAACGATTGCGGCCAGATGCAGGTCTGATTCGTCGGTCTCTCCCCGATGTACAGAGACTGCTCGAAGATGCTGCATCTGTCGGTGCCGTTCGCCCCGGCCCTGCCATACTGAGCGAGCACGACGGAGATGGTGGTGCCTACCGGACACTTTAACGTCATGGACTCCTCGTCGCAGGCCGCGCGCTGATAGGTCTTCAGGGTGCCTAATAACAGGGCTATTCGCGTTAAAATCGTGAACGTGATACGCGACGAAAGGGGTTGTACGAACAAAAAATAATCGAACGAAAAGGAAAATTTGAGAAGTAGAAAGATGACAAGTAACAGGGTTGTAAGAAAATTGTTGAAAGTGTCAGTGAAAAGGGACGAATTTTACAGCCATGTAAAAAATCCGTGCGAAAGGTATAACGGTTTTTGAGAATGAGTTCAAATTTGATGGATTAATTTGAAAGATCGCGCGTTTTAAGGGAAATCGTACCAATTTTCAAGTGACAGTACACGACCAACGAGTGTTGAGGATATTATTGGAGAAAAAGGTTTCGAGGAATTTCGGAGGGAAAGGAGAAATCGAATAGTTTCCCAAAGAAATCGAACGAACCGCCGGTGAAACAGAATCGCGTATCGAACGGGCGAAATCGAACGAAAATGCGGCGCGGGATAAAACAGACAACATTCCACGACAGAAGGATACAAAGGAGCAACACCCGAGGCAGGCCAAAGGTATTAAATTTGCGAGCAAATCGTCATCCGATGAAATCGGTTGGGACACGGTCCAACAGCAATATCAAGTGTCAAAGCGTGCAAAGACGCGACAACGATCGGCGCGAGCGAGGAAGGAGGGACGTAAAAAATCGGGCAAAAAGAAAAAAAAGAATTCCGATGGAAGCGAAAAAAGAAAGAGAAGAGAAAATAGGAACGAAACGTGCGAAATAGTACGCGAGCGGAGTGGGGGTGAGGGGGGATGAGGATGAAAGGGCGTCGAAATTCGCAGAGGCGACCGGAAGGAAGGAAACACGTAGAGTGTGCGGATCGATCGATGACCCGTAACAGTGTCGCCGCAATGGTGATCAGTTCCGAGGGATTCGCGGTAATTAACGAGTGGATCAATCGAGGATCGGTCGATGTATCGATGACACCCGCGGAAGCGGTGTCGTTTCGTTTACACGCGAAATACACGCCAGCCGGGGCGAACAACGGGCCACATTTGCGGAATTCGGCGATCGGTTCGCGCGCGAAACCGCACACGTTGCGGGGTTTCGTTGGGAGCGATTGGCCGTCGCGGGAAGAATAATGGAGCGGATCGATTTTCGGGTACGATCGTTTTATTTTAATGTAAATTTTAAACGTTGAAGCAATGCGTTTCAACGGCATTAATAGATGTTTAACGGCGAGGTATGAGACAGAAGGTGATATCGATGGAAATGCGGTGGTGTAATGTGATTGAAAATTGTTTTTATTATCATATAAATATGTATGATATAAAATAACGTTAGTTCGTTCGGTTTAATGGAAGAAGGTGAAGGAAATAGAATAAGCGAGGTGGTTAGAATGAAAGAAAATTTGTAGAATTTTATTGAAAGTTGTTAAGCATTGTGGAGACGCGCAGATATGTTATGTAAAAATTATAGACGAACAATGAACGGTATTATTAAACAGGACAGATATTGATTATAATTTAGCAGTTAGCAACGAATAACATTTTAGTTTAACGAAATCGTGATTACAGTGGTGGCAAAAAAGTATAGCGATGTAATATTGATAAAATTCATCGAACGAATAAGCAGCAAGGATAACGCAAAACAACGATTAGGAAAGAATTAGAAGGAAAAGAATGATTAAGAGTCAAGTCGTTTTCGAATTGCAACGGTAATTAGGGAAAGTGTAGAGAAACAGAGGTAGCGCCGAGTGTGGTGTAATTAAAAGCGTTTAAGGGATGCGTTACAGGGTGCAATTAAGTCATTGGCCCAACAAGGTGTCCGACAAAATGTTAGTGTATCAGTGCGGTAACCGTGAACGTGGTTTGCGTTAGCATGCCAATGCGGTCGCCATGACCATGATTTATTAACGTGTCATTGTTGTCACCGTCACCACGGGGCGCACCAGGCATTGTGGTTACCATCGCCGCGACGCATCGTTGTGTTATCGTGGCCACCATCACCAGAGTTAATCAGCGTGTGCCGTTGTTACCATACGGATTGTTAGAGTGTCACCGTTTCGACCATCACCATCGCCAACGCCATCGCCGAAGTCGATGAAACGGGCCGACAAAGTGGTCCGAGGGAGAGCATGAAAAAGAAAACAGAGCAACACTTTTGTTAGCCTCCTGTTTAATAAAGAAACGACAGCGTTTGGTAAATTTGAGAACGAAACGCTATAATGGAATAATAAAGTATAGTGGTAGACAAAAGTTTAACCCCTTCCCGTACATTAACGAGTCTTACTTGTGATGAAGGTTTTGGCCCAAACACGAATATGACGAGTCAGGTTCGTGAAAAAAAAATCGGGCTAAACATAAACATTACGGGTCAGGCTTGTGAACAGAAAGTCACAGGCTGTTGCGTCCTAAATTAGGTACGTACAGTAACGACCCTATACCTGCCTTGGTAGAAGGGAAGTGGTTGCTAGCCCTCCCTTCCTACAATAACTATAAGCAATGCGATTGGTTCGGGCTTGCAATCACTTCTATTATAAATATCGAGCCAGGCAGAAACAAAATGCAGGACAGTACAAAAAAAGAGCCACTCAGAGACACAACTTAGTACAAACATTCAAGGGCACAGAACAACTCATCAAGAGATATACAGTATAAACATTCAAGGACACCGAACAACTCATCAAGAAATATACAGTACAAACATTCAAGGACACCGAACAACTCATCAAGAGATATACAGCACAAACATTCAAGGACACCGAACAACTCATCAATAGATACTCGGTACAAACACTCAGAGATCAACCTCATCAAGAGGAGAATATTCTACCGCCAAAACAAGGCGGTCACGAAAAAGTCGGGAAACTTTCGGGAGCAATAAACCGTTCCCGCAGTTATACCGACGTACAAAACACAGGCATTTACGTTTCGACTCGTATTGCGATTGATCTCGAGCATCAGTCTGGCTTCTTTACCACGCGTTGACGCTTACTACTTGGGCCCGAGTTTCGTCGAACTAAATGGCACGGGAAGGGGTTAAGACCAAAGGGTTAAAGAAAATAAATTAATTAATTAATAAGAAATAACAGTATAAATAAAACTTGTATTTTATGCTAATCGATAAATAGTGTTCTACTATAATGACAAGAAAAATGAATAGATACTAGACTGTACGTCCTTTAATAATGGCAGATACTCGGACATTGTGCGCTATTTATGATAACCAAAATTTTATCTTTGATAAAATAACATGGGTACGAAAACAGGTTTTAATCACGCTTAACCAACCGCATGATTATTATAACGCAAATACCTCAAACTTTCCCGCTCATCTTTAACAGAACATTTCCAACGTAATATCCGATTTTCGTGAAACAGAGCATTAAAGCCAATCATGCTCGAACGCCGGATTAATTATCCTTTCGGTAACGTAAATATCATCCGTTGGATGTTTGATATTTTCAAACAGAAAATACCGCGAACGTTTCCATTGACTCAGTTAATCTCCGAGTACGTATTAATCAAAACAAATAAAACGTACACCTTCTATCCGGATGTCCTAATATGTGAACGTTCTGTGCATGTACACGGGCAAGTACACGGAGACATTTATTTAAATGGCTATAAGCTGTTAGATGTTAAAAATTCGGTATTTACGAAAATTTACATAATTTCCGATCTTCATCTATAGAATATAAAATTGTGCACTTCTATTCATTAAGTTGTCACAACGTTGTTATAATAAACGGGATACTTTGTAAGAGTTTAACAGAAAGCATTCTGCAGAAATTGGTTGGTAAATTCACGTTTTGCGTCACAGCACGCTGAACGCAACGAGAGATAAATATGAATCGGATCGCGTCGTGCTACGCATACATTGAAACATAATCGGACAAAATTTCTGTAACGAAAAGGATGCTTGCTTCGAGCCTTTGAGGGATTTGATGGAAAATTAGGTAAATGGACGTAAAGTTTTGCTCGATAGCGTGTAGCTTCAACCCTTTCGGTACTGCTCGCAACATCACGAAATATTAGCGAAGTTGCGTTGAAACGCGGCTGAAAGCTGACTATGGTTCATTCTCCGCTATCCTCGAAGCGGTAATTTCATTTACGTCGGGGAAAAGTAAATTCCGTTGCAACCGATGTCTAATTGCACCAACGTTGGGATAGATTACGGAACCGACGTATTTGCTGCTTTACACGGGTGCGATCTAAGTGCATCGCTATTACCGAGGCTGATACGTTTGGTTTGATGTTCTGCGAACGGGTCGGGATCATCCGATTTGTAAGTGGAAATAATTAGTGCGAAACGGTTCTCGGGAATGAAGAGCATGATGAAGTTTATTCAATCAAGAATACTTCAATTTCAGAAAGACAAGAAACCTGTTTGAATTTAAAATTAAGTTTTAGAAATCACAGAATTTTAATTTTCGTCTGTTTGAAAATAAAGAAATATACATTAAATTTTTATTGTCAATGTATATATCTTTTTTTCGGAAAAAATACCAATTATAATTGTAATTACATTTAATTGTAAGTAACGGACTAAAAAATACTATTTATTGTGTTTCAGAACATGATATGCAGGACACTATTTTTCTTCCATTGTATATACGAAACGTATAATTGATGACAAATCATTTGCGAAATTTTTTGTGTTCTTTGTCTTCTGAAATACATGGAAATACATATAAAAGTACGTATAAATGTCGTGAATAACTAAAAATATTCACAGAATAATATTAAAATTATAGTGATCGATGAATTTTGATGATGATAGGAGTGAACGTCGAGATCGATGAAGAACGATTGCGTGAAAGTATAAATCAGAAACCGTAATATTAGTTGTTTTGAGGAACATAAGTATAATTCAGGTTTCTGAGGTATAAATCATGATACAAATAGAAATATGCATAATTATGATGATCAATTAGAAATATTCGTAGAATGATATTAAATTTATAGTGATCGATAAATTTGACGATGATACGAGTAAACGTTGAGATCAATGTAGACCGATTACGTGAAAGTAAAGATCAGAAACCGTAATGTTAGTCGTGTTAACAGTATTCCTAACACTACCGGTCAAATGACCGTTTTTAAAATTGTGATTAGAATTTCATGCATACATGTGGCTGTTGTATAAGAGTGAGAGAGAAAGAAAAGGAATGGGAACAGGTGTTTCGTCCGGGACCTGCTAGTGGGCTACCTAGGTACCTAGTAGGCACCTGCCTTAGACACAGGAATAGGAAGGGACAGGTCAGAACTCGTAACCGTGACCCGGCTCGAGCACTTACGAAAAAGATGCTCGCTAGCTCCCTCCTAGTGGCGAGTGTAGGAAGGTCGCCACATACAACATAATTGAAATTGCCTTTAAACTTTAGACTTTGCCTCAAATATGCATATAATACATTTTTCAATATTCACTTCTTTTTTCATTGTTTACTTTCTGAGAAAAATTTGTAGTTTGTCTTACGTGGAAATGTCGCGGTAGGAATAGGTACACGTGACGTGTCGATAGGAATAGTGTTAAGGAATACGAGTATTTCGATGACATTCCGATGTCGCACACCCTCTGGCAATTGCCCGTTACCTTTTAATACGCGTTATAAAGCTCGGGGACAGAGATTACCGTCTGGTGCGGCCGTACATCGCGAAAGCTCATGACAGGCGGCTTTTTGTCCCGCGGCTCGTGAACGTTTCAATCCTCGCGCGTTTCGCCTCGAGTTTCAACGGCGGCCGCTGTAACGCCTTTATGACGCCATTTCTCAAACCTGTGCAATATCGCGCCGCTCGTTCTTCCGTCTCATTAACTCCACGCGCTCTTTACAAATGCGCCACGGGAAAGATCGGGAGCCACGTTGTTCACGCTGTGGCCAACAGCTAGCCGCAGACGAGCGCGGCACGATCCGGAAGCTGGTCTTCATGGCGATCCTCCGACCAACTGCGCGAATCGCGAATGTTTTGTACGTCGGTTTAGCTGCGAGAGCGGTGTATTGCTTCCGAAATACTTCCCGACTTTTTCGTAAATCGCCTTGTATGGCGAAAGATTTTTATCCTCTTGATGAAGTTGATTGAAGTTGACATCAGGAGTTGTTTAGGTGTTAAATGGAACACGATAGAGTTCAGTTGAATTGTTCTTGTATTTCTCTTGATAATGTTTATAGGAGTTGTGTTCTGAGTTGTTCTCTTGATGAGTTCTGTCTCTGAGCATCTGGTTTTACATCGATATTTATAGCAAAAATGATGGCAATCCCGAACCAATCACAATTGCTTACAAGTATTGTAGGAAGGGAGGGCTGGTAACCACTTCCCTTCTACCGAGGCAGGAATAGGTATCAAATTAAGAGTTAGAAATTCTTATATATTTATTTCTTATAATTTTGATTTATGTATTAAATATATGAAGTAAATTTTACATTTAATTTCGACTTAAAAATTCTTTATAATTAAAGAATTATTGTATATTATTGTATATTAAATATTGATATAAACAAATATTTATCACTTCTAACTCATTCTTAATTGAAAATAATCATCATTTTTTTACAAGTAATTGATATCTTTATTGTCCGAGAAGGTTATTACCATTTCTAATCAAGCTGTCTGACTTATCGTATGAACTATCACTCGACACGTACCCCTTTCTTTAGTCACGAAGAAGTTTATACGTTTCTCGGGTATATTTTGCTTATAACAACATTAAGAGAACGTTAAAGGAATCTTGCTCGTTCATTGTCTTAATTTACGATCCCCTTGGTATCACATTTTCAAGTTCTTAACCAAGTTTCTGGGTTAAGCAAGTTAAGTATCACAGAACACGCGCTAGGAATGCTTAACGTAAGTATATTCGCCAAAATTTAAATATGCAACACAAGAGGCTCGCTTAATTTTAATTGCATATTTACGAGATCCTTTGTGCAAACTCTCCCCCCCCCCCCCCCCTCTGCAACCGGATTACGAATTCACTTTCATCTGAAAATACGCACATACTTTTTGACTCCCGTCGCATTTTTCCTCGCCACTCGCACGACCTCTCCTTCAAGCAGCTAGTTCTTCAATATTTATGTATCACATGCTCTTGTTCTCTCTTTTACGACAGCCTCTGGAAGTGCATGTGGTTTGCAATTTTCATATTTTCAAGGAAGGAATTCATTTTCCATCCCCTGTTGTCCTTTTAAAGTGTCCACTTCTCCTGAAGCGTATCCCCTTCCTTTGTCCTTGTCTCTGCATTATGATTAACAACGAACAGCGTATGCTTTGAATCATAATGTTTGCCTTTCTGAAGACTTTAATCTTTCTGTTTTACGTTGCCGCTGCCCATGGCTTTTCTAGGTAACACGGAACCGCGTTTAATTTGCTCGAGGAATTAAATTCTTAGGTTACAGAACTCGTTGATGATGAAAGGAAGGATGCATTGTGTTTATTAATAGATTATCAATGGTAAATGGACGAGTACGTGAATTCATGTTGCATTTAGTAATGGATTATGAATGATAAACGGAGGAATATGTAAATTCATGCTAATAAGTTCGAACGTTTTGCGTTCAATATACTATAGTATAAATTATACCGTTCCAAACTAATAAATATCCATTTCCCAGTCTTCTAAAATAATTATGTTCCAAATGTATCGTGTAACGAGAAGCTTGTTTAGGCTAGAATTGGCTCGGTTTCAAATCGATACTTTAAACCGAAATTTTTCGTCGTTCGGCGCGTTAGAAAATTATTTACGCGACGAATTGGATCGCGTACTTTAATTACAGTGCAACTATACTTTAATTTACCTTTCCAGAGTTGCTGTGAACTGCGAGAACGAATGAAAACCGTAGGCACGCGGTAAATCGCAATAAACGATGATGAATGCTTGTAATCGTTGGCTTCTCCTGGGGAAGCTATAAACATTCACCCATGTTTTCATGTAAACACGAGATATCCTAGTTTTAAAACAGCAACTACACTACGAATTCTCATGCGATTTCATACACTTTTATGAGCGCGATTAAAAAAAACTGTAACCTAATCACTGTAACGAGTACCTACTTAATCTTAGACGTTTCTTTGTACACTTTTATATGTTACATAAATTTTGCACTTTCTTGTATAATAGATTCAATATTCACACAGAAATGTACAGATAGTATTTCTAAGTTCAGCGTAAAAAGTTCGCAAAATTTTTCTTATGAATAATATTTCATTCCATATGAATGTTAAAGCTAAATAATGTCGAATTTTTAACACTGTTTTTAAATAAGGTTTACGTAAAATTATAATTGATAAAACGTACGTACACGATCGAAGGAGATAAAAATTGAACTTGTCGCCAGATAAAGGTGATGAATATTATGAACTGACGTAATATTATAAGCCAATAAAGCGTGGATACCGTATTTCCTTTCATATTTTATAGAATTACATTGATCGTTTCCAATACCGGAGCAAAAATCTGATGGTTAAAATATATGATATATGGTGCTGGAATCGTTTGAAAAATTATATGAAATTGTACAATGCAAGAGGTGGAGATTCAGAGGATCATGCTCACTGATAGGACATATTATGTTTCCTTTTCTGTTCTACAACGTGTTCATAAGTTCCTCAAGTAGTTGTCAAAAAATCAACCCGACGAAAGTAGAAAAAATGGTTTCAATCGTAAAGTTGCACATATCAATATTATAAATTGAAGTTCATATTTTTTCCTTAGATGCATATATTATGAGAGCGCCAAAATGTTGTCCATCACTGCGCTACACACAAATAATTTCTCATTTTTTGTAACATTAATTGTTACAGATAAAAATTTGGAACGGAGTTGCAGAGTAAAATCATCGAACACCTTTGTAATGTATTTATTACTTGAGATCGACAAATTTGTATACTCGCCGAATATACTGTAAAGATTGATGCATAAATAAGCGACATAAATAAAGGACTAAATATGCGATGCGAAAAATTAGAAATTGTAAGAAGAACCAGACAATCAGGGGTGACGATGGCCAGAATGGTCATTAGGGCCCCCATAAATCAGAGGCCCTCAATAAGGGTTGGGACCGAGTACGCGCGAGACTCGGTCACTTTCTCATCCTTGGCCGTTAACACTTCCCAGGCTCGCAACAACGGTTGGTTTGATTTTCGGGAAAGTGCGAAGTGGGGATACGCCCATAAAAGCATGAGAAAATGGGCACAGTCAGTTAGAAAGACAGCAGACGTATTTTACGAACGAAAGGCCATTTTGTAAAGAAATAAAGTAACCTTCACAAAATATTAAATATAAAGGTAGATTGCTCCAGTTTTGACGACCTTTTTCTGGACATAACATAAATTACTAAGAAACAGAGCAAGAAAAGTTATCCTAGGTAACCGTCTTAAAAATCAACCAAAAAAAGTTGATATATGTAAATTAAAAAAAAAAAAATATATATATATATATGTAAATTTGTATGACTACGTATGTTTACATTAAATTTGTTAGTCTAATAAGTAAAAACTCATTGTAAAAGCGATATCTCTTTGACTGTTGGAGATCAAACGATTCTTTTGTATATGTAAGTGTATCTTAAAGGCTGTAATAAACATTCATATTCAAAAAAAAAAAAAAATAAAGGTAGATTGATATTCAAGCTAGACATATTGGAGGTAAGTCGTGAATTGAACGAGTAATACGAGATATCGATGGAGGACACCGTTCGCCGACAAAAACGATCGTCAAAGGGTTATATTCGCTTTGAAACGATCAGTACTTTACACTTTCGATACAGCGTCCGTTTGGTCATGGAATAAATTTCTGCCATTTCGAATGTACCTTCGTACGTACGTGAACGTTTTCCCGAAGCATGTGCTACACACTGTAACGTTTCCACTTTCAGCCTCCTGTAACCGCGAACACTTGAAATTTAACGACTCTGCTTGGTTGCGTTCTCCCTTTCTGTGGCTCGTTTCCTGTTTTTCTCCTTTTCGCTTCCTTATCGTAAATCGAGAACACGGGATTGCATTAAAACACGTGAAATCGAGGCGAAATCGAACGCGCTTAAGCGGTTAACTTTTAACAGTTATAGATGCAGGAGAAATCGAACGTGCTGGAGTGGTCAACTTTTAATCGCTGTATAGGATTTCCGATTTGTATCAGCTTTCAGAGGTTCACTCGAGTTTAAGTAAATATTGCGATCCCCAAAGGAAGTTTCAAGTATAATATATAAAAATATGAGATCTTTTTACTTTCTTCGGTGTTTATAAATAAATTGTAGTAGAGCAATGAAATAGAAAAAGAACACGAACAATTTTAATTTCAGCGTACTCGATTCTACAGTAAACATTCATTTTCAGGAACGCATCGTAAAAATAATATATTTTTTCCTTGTTTCCTTTAATATACCTTAATGTAATCAATAAATAATATACCTATCTTTGTTTCACTGTATTCACAAAAGGCATCGCGTCTAAGAAACGCAAAACACTTCAAGCCTTGGACTTTAAGACAATACTTTCAGAAAACTACAACCTATATTCAACTCTTACATCAGCAAAGTAAACAAACCAGTAGAATAATTAACGCTTATAGCTTCGTAAACAATTCAGCCTCTTAAAGTACCAACTTGAAAATCGGCCTGAACGCTTTTAACCCCAAGAAAATTTATCTTCAAAAAATTGAAAGCACCACATTACTCTGTATGCACGATATGAAAATACACATAGATGGATAAACGTGCTACACGTTCGAAACGTGAAATCTTTCCCCCGCCAATATCACCCTCTTCATCCTCTCGCGATTAAACCTCAAAACCTCCACTCAAGCAAGCGCTGTGTCCACCACACTAATTTCTCGTTGCAAATATTTGAGCACTTTATGAGCCACCGGGGGCGTGCAAGCCCGATTCGTTCAATCCCCGATCAGGATGCGCTCGCAAGAAACCACCGGGATCGATCGCAGTTCCGTGCGCTGATTCGTCTGAATTCTGAAAAGCTCTTGAACGTGCAACCGACCGTCGCCAACAAAAATATCTTACATTGCACCGCCATTGTGGTACACACGATCCAGCGCTACGGTAGCGCATGCAACCCTCGGCTGCAGTACATGTAACCTAACCTATGTGCATCACGTATGCGAGTTCGTCAATTGAACCATCTCTCTCTCTCTCTCCTACTTTTTCTCCCCTACACTTCTCCCAGTTTATCCCTCTCCGTGTTTCCCCCCATCTACACACCCCTACCCCTTTAATCCCTCTTCATCGCTCTTCGTCCCTTTTTCTCTGCCTCTCTTTCACACACACACACACACTCTCTCTCTCTTTTTCGTTCCATCTCACCAATTTCCTGTGTCTATCCCTCTCTAACTCGTTTCATCTCTCTCTCTCTCTCTCTCTCTCTCTCTCTCATCCGTTTCCTGTATCTATCTCTCTTCGCCCTATCTCGCTCACCTCCACCTCTCTCTCTCTATTCGAATCACGTATTCGATGTTAAGGCGACAACCGAAAAGGTTCCTCGTGTCGTTCAGATAATTTGACTTTCGAGTTGAACGCCTCGACGGTCTCTGGACCGGAGCGGGTATTAACAAGACACCTAGGAGAATTTGCGACAGTTTCTGAGCGCCGCGTCGTTGGATCGGACGAGTTTTCATGGGTTCGCTAAGGAATGGCACTTTTACGTAAACGCGGGGAAAGTTCGGATAAAAGGCGGTTTTATACAACTGAGAAGGACACCCTTGGGGCTAAGTTTTTGAGCCAACCTTCGGGAAAGTTTGGAGATTGTATTGGTACTCGTGGTTACGGTTGGCTTTAAGGGTAGTTGTTACAGGTGGACTTCGGATTTAGTCGTTGACTTGGTTACCCCAATATTTATGGAACATAGTAAGAATAATTTAATTTTCCAATTAAGGAAATGAACGATGAACTTCTTTAGAAAGGAAGTGTAAGTTTTTATATTATAGGTACTTCCTCTCAAAACATTTTTCCAAGTTTAATTTGGAAAGAAACCTTTCGCAGAAGATAGAAATACAATTTTCTAATGGGCCTATTTAATTAAAATTCCTTTGCCTAGAGCCGTCATTAATTTGTAAAAAACCGGCCACCTTGGTGCACGTCATAAATATTTTATACATAAATCCTAATCAAGGCTCTTCCTTTCGTTCGCCTTCCCCTATCGCGCAACCATTATACAATTACAGAATCACAAAAATTCTGCAAATATCAAAGAACACCTCGCGACACTCCCCAAAAGCGTCAACACAGCGCTGAAAATCATCGAACGATGCGACCGGAACACAGGCTTCGAGTGCAAAGCACATTCGCCACCCTCTGTTTACAGTCGTTTGTATATCTGGCTGCGTTTCAACTATAAAGCTGCCCCGAAAGATGCAAATACGTAGGCGGTACGTTTATCGCGAGCATATTTTCTGACTGCAGCCACGATTCCAACCTCCCGCTGGTTGACCTCTTATTTCAAGTGCATCCTGTCCACGTTTTCACGGCTCGAGTCAAGCTGTGAAACAGCTCCGAATTTCCCAGCATCACGGAGGATAACAGATATCGCACGAAAGAGAACGGAAGGAGATGTTAAATCTCAGCGTTGTTTATTCAGTCGCGACCCTTGTTCCGCCCGGAAACGGTTCGGAACCATTTTCTTTGCACGCTATTTATTAACCCTCCGGTTGTCACTTCGGAACGAAACGACCGAAAAGTTTGTCGGGAAGCTTTTAAAGACCAAATATCGCGTGTTGCGAAGTCAGTCGGGATAGTCAGTAGGTCGGCGCACGTATTGTAGTTGAGAAGTTAGAAAGTTGTATCCGAATCGAACGGCCATATTGTCGGTAACAAGTAGCGAAATCGTATTGCGTTCGAATCGAGCATATTTTTAAATTGTAATATATATTTCAATTAGTAATAAATAAGTAATAAAGTAATATATATTTATATATTTCAATGTAAATAATATATATTTCTAACCTTGTTCTTGTTATAATTAAACTAGCTGTTGCCCGCGACTTTGGCCGCGCGGAAGTACTTTCATTTCAATTTTAACTATTTTCAAGCGATGCCTAATTTTGCAAGCCCTTAACTTTAATTTTAACTAGAAAGTGAAATACTTACTAATTTTTATAATGTTTGTTTCAATATCGACGAATTTTTAACCAAACTTTCATCCTTTATTTTAACCCGTTCGGTGTTGATTTTCTAAAAACGTTGAAACGCGTATTTCTTTATTTCTAACCAAAACGCTAAATACCAGTTTTCATAGTGCTTGATTCAAAATCGGCGGATTTACAAACAACCTTTCGACCCCTATTTAATCGCCTTCGGGATGGAAAATCAAAAGATCCTTCCTTAGTGGATGCCTACATCATAAAAGGAACCTATTTTCTAGATTTCATATTTCTAGCTTCAGTAGATTAGGTTTTGCGATGATGAATCAGTTAGTCAGCCATGGCATGTCCTTTTATATGTATAGATAAATCAAATTGAAGTATTTATTTAATTTATCATGCGATATTCGATATAAATACAATCGAATACAATGAATAACGATCTAAGTGTAAATATCAGTATAATATATCGGTGTTAAATGAAATGTCGCACAATTTGAAAGAGATAATTCAGCGAAAATTGAGTGGCTCGAACGCGTCAAAAAAACATAACACGAGTGACTTAACAAACGACTTATCCCGCCTTATCAACGGAATATACCCAATTACACGGGGATTAATTAAAATGTCGCGTCAGAATGTTGCTCCGCCTCGAGCGGATTTTAATCTTACTTTAGCATGTGAAAAATATTTCGCGTTAATTATCTTAATGACAGCCCGTTTAATGAACTTAACGGCTTTAAGACGGTAGAAAAAGAGAAGTAGAATAGAAAATGAAAGAGCAACTTTCGAGAATGCAATTAATCAATAAATGAAACGAACGAGAAGTCAACCAAGAATCAGAACTCGTTAATGAAGCATGAAAACTGGTCAACCCTTGTAGTAAATATATTATTACATTAGTTAAAATATCGTTAAGTGCAACTGCAGAAATTTAACTTACATCAGATACTGTTCAAATAGATTCTACATTTATTTGAAATATAATTGCTGTTTATAAGATACAACTTTTTTTCGTACACATAATTTAACAATTAATTCAATGCTGTTCAACTATTATATAATAAAATTATTATTATTAACGTTAAATAATTATATTATTACGTAATGAAGTTAACATTGCTAGAAATTAAAAAGATGATAAATTTTCTTCAACCACCTTAATAACACTATTAAAGGGAATTGCTTCAATTACATCGCGTTTAAACTAATGTATATAATTTGAAAGCATAATAATATGTTATTCAGGAAGAAATCATTGAATTCCGTTTAAACTTGATTACAAACGGGTATATTTAGCTACGAAATAAAGTTTACAGAACGATTTCTAAGACTCAAATGTATGATCATTCGTAATTTACGTGCGATCAATCAAACGACAGGAAAGTTGACTCCGAGTTAATTTGTTCACCGGTTAATCCAAGCTTTAAAGCGTATTCGAAACGGAAGCTTAGCATAGGATTAGCGTAACCAACCCTTCGATCGAGGTGACGCCCGTGTAAATGTCTACAAGCGCCGCGGCGCTGTTTAATGGGATACGCAGAGATTAAAAATCACAAAGGGTAGAGCTAAACCTCGTAGGTATTGAATTCAAGCCTAATAGAGTTACTTTTTAATTGCAGCATCATAGAGTTTTATAGAATATTGGTTAGGCTTAGGTAGGCTTGACCCAAATCCATCTCCTTTTCAAACTGAATTACATATGTACCATCTTACTAAATGAAAAAAGGGTAACGGAATGGGGTGTACATTTCAATTTTAGAAAAGAAAGGGGTTGAATTTGT
Source organism: Tetrapedia diversipes (assembly GCA_033822845.1). NCBI lineage: Eukaryota > Metazoa > Arthropoda > Insecta > Hymenoptera > Apidae > Tetrapedia > Tetrapedia diversipes. Next base: position 851,201 of record JAOPTO010002413.1, on the reverse strand, counting down.
CTGGCTTCTTTTAGACTAATTTCATTATTCTATAATTTAGTCTTTAATTTTCGTCTAATTTTAATCTAACAATTTAAATTATTGACAATTTAAATGTTAAAGTTGTAAGAAATAGTTCAGATGTTGTGAACGATAAAATGATAGAGCGCACGCGATAAATGATATTAAACTCGAGAAGCATGTGTAACGATTGCTGAATAAAATTATAGTGCACAGGGAACGTACTTGTTTTAAAAATTAATTTCCATTCAACTTCAGTCTGAATTGTAAACGACAACTCGAAGCGTTCCGTTCGTTGGATTTTTAATGCCGTGTTTAGCGATAGCGTTAATTAAAATCGTTGACAGCAACGACGTGTGTTATGAGGACATTATTTTTCGCTGAAATACGTCATTTAAAATTCCGAACTTTCCATCCTCAGAATATTTCGATCTCCACTGTGTTTACGTAAGAATATCATATTGCCCTCACGAAATTATAACGGGTAATACGTACTACGTTAACAAGAAAAATGTAACAATAATAATGTAGTAATAATAACAAAATGTTAATTTTGTTTTTAAAGCAAAAGTTACACATTCTTATTCTCGAACGAACTTTAATCAAATTTATCGCGCGGAATAATTAATTAGGCGGACTAAAGCCAATGAAATTGTTCGGATAACTGTTAAATAATTTTGTCAGTCGCCAAATCAAAGGTTCATCGAATCTGTTTCATTTTTTTTCTGTTTCGTTTGTTTGAAAGTTTATTTTCTGCTACATCGATGGACGTGTGCGTTCAAATTTTGTTGTATCGTGGTTGAACCTCGAAAACTATAGAAACATGGGGTCGCTGCTGTTGTTTCGTAACGAGATCCAATCAGTTCCGTCGTTACGGAAACCGGAAGACATGTCGTTGGAGTTGCTCACCAGGCGAACCGTATAAACCTGCTCGACCTCTGTTCTTCGTTGCAACAACCGAAATCTGGAAACGATGCCAACTCTTCAGAATGTTACGTCTTGTTGTAGAGACTACCACAATCTCTCGTGTGCTCCTGAGGTTGGAGGGATTGGATTTGTTCTGCGTTCGGAAATCCAGCTTGAAATTTATTTGGAAATATCGGGTAAGGGATTTGGAAGGGATCGCGCCAATTCTCGATGCAGCATGATTATTTTTGATTGCGCATTTTTTAACGGAAAATAAATAAGACAGATATATCTATAACAATGGAAAATTTAATGATTCGTAAATTTGAAAATTTGTAATCTGAAAAATTTCAGTTTCTAGATCGAGAGGTAGAAAATTTTAATATTTGAAAGATCGAAGTCCGAAAAATAAGGGATCAAATACTTGAAAACTCGGTTGCTTGAAACCTCGAAAATTGAAAAATCTTAATATTTATTAATTTTAAGGCTGTGCAAACATACTTACATTAGTACGATGTGTTTAATCAAGCGCTTTGAAATTTTGAAAACGTAATTTATCGAACGCAGACTTCAAGTGGAACTTTTCCAGCGTTCATTCTTTGGATCGTAGCGAGCTCGTGTGGTGTAACGAGACGGAACGATAGTTAACTTTTCTATTTATGTGGTCAACTGGACAATCGAGATAATCTAGCTAATGGAACGGGGGTGATCATTTATTTCAGCCGTTGGAATTTATTCTAATACATTTTGGGAAGTCGTGAGCCAAACACCAGCACGTTAATAATTCACCCTATATATTTCCTGATCCAGGAATACGTTTGTTAACACCAATTTGCATAAAAATTTTCATCGAAAATGTTGCCGGAATTAATTTTAGAATATCGTTCACCTTTCTCCTTTGAAGTTTCCTTTTCTCATAAATATAGGAAAAAGCTAATCTATAGATACGAATGAATAAATATAAATATTCATATAAATACAATAAATATTGTAAACCGAATCACATTATGCACAATAAGCTTATTTGTAAAATATAGATACGGTGTATTAATTTCGCGAATTTATAAGATATTCATTTTATTGTCTGCTTAAACAAACGTTCCGGTACGTGAATATTTGTAACGAATATTAATTTATTAAAAGGAGAATTACGAATTTCGTCTGGTTCGCGATTACGAATGTTATTGTTCTTTTTATGATGCACAAACAATACCATTCGGGGATATCTGAAAACAGCTTAAATATCAACGCGAGACGTGTGAATATACGAACGCGTATCCGTTTATTCTTTCATAAAATATTCATCAAAATAATGATCGAATGAGTACAATGGTGTATAACCCGATTACAGACAACAAATTTTTATGAACGCTTCTATCGCGAGAATGTTTAACAAACGAAACGGAAACTACTGAAGGATTTCAATAAAATAATGCATTCTGGTTGGAATTACTTTTCCTCCATTCAGGCATCGTTTTGAATAAATAAAATTGTAAATCATAGTAACTTTAAACTGTAGGTTTGTAAAATGACAATATTAACAGTATAAATATTAACAATATTGAAAAGTGAGAAATGGCGATCCATTTTACCTTCAAATTATTGATATCACATTTGTGTAATAGAAAAAGTCAACGAACGTTTTGAATTAAATAATTTTTTCAATTTTTCATCGGCTACTTATTTAAAAAAATTCTTTGTTTCGGATTGCTTTCTTTATTTTTCCGTTACAAAATCAAAATCATCGATCAGAGAAAAAAAACATATAAGTTTATATTATTATATTTATATATATTAATATTAGTCTGTTCTAAAATGTTCGTTTCGATTTTTCTGTTAACCAACAAACGTGCAAAGTTTAAATTTATTCGGACATATACATGCCGCTACAATTGATCCTTTCGCAAACATTCGAATACAATTACTCTATAATTAATTAATCAAAAATGAAACTGAACAAAAACAGAATGCGTAAATTAAAAAAGAAAGAATCTTTAGAACGATGTAACATTTAATGATACCCTTTTCGACATTTTAGTTTTTAAACGAATGTAAAATCCTATGGTATTCTTCAAAATTGCACGAATTTTCTTTACATTATATTCTTAGAACTATTTGTTAATGTTAACAGAGATAGAAATTAACAAAACGGTGCGTATTGCGTCAGAATTTCAGCTCTGGGAATTGGAGAATTAAAACGTGCCCGTTCTCGAAACACTGAAATTTCTCGACAACATTACGACGAGAATATATTTCCCCTCGATTGAAATTTTACGATCTCTATTTTGCACACCATAGGAATTTACGTATGCCTGTCGGATAAATTAATTTCGGGAAAATTGAAATCGGCCACCGAAGCAAATGGTATTTCCCGATTGTAAACCTTCATTGAAATTGAACCCAGTGCTATGAAGCGATTCGTTAGATTAAAAAAAGAATATATATAAGGTAATTAATATCGTTGAGAATTTTCAATAAGAGAATAAATTACAATGTGTTGCTCTGTAAAAAGAGATTAATTTTATTTTCTTAATCGTTAAAGTATTTACAACATATACATTTACCTGTAAAAAGAGAAACGACAATTAAAGTCTATTCTCTATTTTGTTATCCTACAACGTTTATAAGTCTCTGTCTCCTTTGTGTTATAAATTATAATTATATTTCCGTAACCTAATCTTATTCAGCACGCATGTCATTTAACTATAGCTCCCTCTATATCTATATCTATATCTATATCGATATCTATAAGTGAAGACAGCGTACTTCTCTGACATATATATTTAGGAACAGAAACAACTTATATTTGCGCTACATTTGTAGTTTCATATCGTTATTGCATTTTGAAAATAATTTTCAATCAGATAAAAATCGTTTGGATTATAGATTTAAATTATTTAATACGATTAAAAAGGATGTCCATTTCAATAATCCATATTTGTATCAGGTTATCACATTTTAATAATAATTTTGAATAACAACACAGTTCAAAATAACATTAACACAGTTTAATAAGGAAACGCGTAAAATCAAGGATAACAAGAAGAAGCCTTCAAGTTATATTAACCGACTAATTAATATTGCGGCAATTATTTAAAATAAAAAAAAAAAATAATAGAAGAGTCGTTCGAAAATATGCAATAATAAAAGAATGAAACAACTCCATCGATAAATCCAAATATACGACACAATTCTACTATTATACAAAACCTATTCGATCCTGTTCGAATTCAAGATTCAACGATAATTTGCGTATTTTCGTTCTTTTACGTGATTCTCATGTTGCATCGCGTATGCCACGTGCCAGGGAACATTCTGGTTGCCCCGTTTCCCGCGCAGTTTCTGCAAATAATCGACGCGGTATCGATTCCTTTGAATGCTCGCGTCATCAATTTTCCAGCAGAGCCGTTCGTATTACCTGTCATAGGGAAAGAAACGCAGGTTCGTCGATCGATTAAATCCGAGTCGATGCGTTTTCCACTCCGTTGCAGGAGTGCGATTCAAAAACTCGACCCGCATTCTTTCGGGAAACGCGAACGCACCGGAACGTTGTGGCTCGTGTAACCAACGTTTTCGCTTAAAAGTTTCAAGAATGATTTTCGATGTGTTGTTATTATATATTATTATTATCATTGGTTAAACATTAATACACAATAAATTGTGTACATATTCCCGTAGCTGACTCTTAAACGGTGCAGTATACACGAAACGTAATAACATTAATCTTAACCCTTTGCACTCGAATGTCTCAGCGTATGCGACGTCATACATTTTACAAGGGATTATAAAGTATGATTTTGTGTACATATATGTAAATATAAATGTATGAACATTATATTTTTGGATTGCTCTGCTGGGATGTATTTTATAAAAATTTGTATCTGTATAAATAAATATTTTGTGGAATTTTCATTTTTTTTAATTATACTCATGAAATGTTACAGCTAAGTATGCTAATAACGTATTGGAAAAGTTTTGTTTTGATTGAATAATAAAATGAATTTCGAGTTGGCGGTCATATTCATGGTCATATTAAATTCGAGTGCAAAGGGTTAATCATAATGAATCTCTAAATCCACAAAACTTAATCATAATCATACTGTTGCTATTGTAAGAGGAACCAGATAATCAGGGGTGACGATGGCCAAAGTGGTCATTAGGGCCCCCTTAAACCAGAGGTCCCCAATAAGGGTTGGGACCGAGTACGCGCGAGGCTCGGTCACGGCCGCTAACACTTTCCAGGCCCGCACCAACGGCGGGTTTGTTTTTCGGGAAAGTGCAAAGTGGGGATGCGCCCATAAAAGCATGAGAAAAAGGGCATAGTTAGTTAGTAAGACAGCAAACGTATTTTATGAACGAACGGCCTTTTTGTAAAGAATTTAAGTAACCCTCACACTATATTCTTACTACTTAAGAAGGAGTTACTAAAAACAAAAACCGAGAGGTGTCGCGGCATCACGCTGCATCCTCAGAGCTTCACACCAATGGCCGTACTTACATAATCCTCCCTTTTTCTCTTTTTCACCAACACGACGGTTCGCGATGGTCAGGCCCAGATCCAGTGGCTATAAACCAAAGTCGGTTTCCACAATAAATATAAATGATTATCAATCCCCAACAATTGATATGTTTAAACATTTACATTTTCTGAGCTAACGTTCATTTCTATAACACTTTGCATCTCATTAATCGACAAGATCGAAAAACTTTCATCACCGCACAATTGTTATAGTTATGTAGCGACGTTCCTGCTCTCGGCACTAGAAGGGATCAACCGACGACCTTTATCGCAAGTGCTCGAGTACGCCGCGGTTTCTATATTCACGAGTTCCGGACTTGTCCCTTCGTATCCCTATGACCCATCGAAATCGGGAGGTTTTTTGAAAATTTTCCTACCCGCACCTTATGCAATCAAGATCTAATCTTTTCACTTCCATAGGTAACGCCACTCACATCTCTCAGTCGATAAGTCTGGATCACAGACAGGAGCGGCGCAATAATCATCAATTCACATATATAAAAAAGAAAAAAATTAGTCCCTTCGTATTCCTGTGTCTAAGGCACGGGTCTGCTAGGTAGCCTTACTGATGGGTCTACTAGCAGGCCCCCTGACGAAACACCGTCTTCCCATTCCTGTTCCTTCACTCCTTTTTCTTCGCAACAGCCACGGCTATAACGTGGAATAATATAATCCCACACGATTCAATTCCTCCCTCTTATCCCTCCCCCTCTACTTCGAATTACCCTAAGACGAAGAACAAACGGACTTAGCGCATGTTTCACAAACTTCCCCCGTGCTTCCCCGTCGGCTGGGTAATTCAGATTAATGCGTTTTACCAAACAAAGCCAACGACGCCGCTTTCGACGTCTAAAACGGAAGCGGGGCATCGATCAACATCATCCCCCGCTGCAACACACCTCGTTCATCCCTTGACTGCTTCTTTCTTTGCGGTTCCCGCTGTTCTTCTCCATCGTTCCCCGGCCTCTCGTTCGCTGATCGAACAGTGCTTAATTCGGATTAACGCGGCTCGTTTGAACGATTGTTCGGTCTAGCTCGTTGAATAGCTCGAGGTTCTTCGCGACGAAACGAAGGTCTGAACGTTGGGCAGATTTTCCTTCTCGCGACTGAAAGACCGCGTCTCACGGTTTTCGATATTAGTCTCTTGTCCCTTTGTTTCGATATCCGAACGGACAGTTGAAACTGGGACGGTTTAATGTTACTGTTTCGTTTAAAGGCCTATAAGAGTTTCCTCGAAAGAGAAAAGGAACCAGTGTTGAATAGAAAACCGAGTAGTAGAGTTGTTGCGACCCTATACCTGTCCGGGCCCTCGATAGGGGAGAGGGGTTAACGGGCCCATTCTTCCTGCGCGGTGACAAGCTTGCGATTGGTCAAGCCCTGCTTTGGCTTTTTGTATAAAGGCTGGGCATTTCACCGCAGTTGAACATTACATTAAAAAATAGTCCAGTACAAGCAAATCTCGCATATTTTCAATTGTCACTATCATCGGCCAGCCCAGCTTACCCTTAATCATATCAAGACTATCAGTACGTGCTAAACCATTCGAAACGACGAAATTAGAAGCACGTAGTACGAAACAAGAGTCGTAAAAAGAGCTGAGGATTAGACATACAGTCGTGTGGCAGAGTTTAATTAGAATTTATTATATACTTATATTTATATACGTATGCTTACACTTATATACGTATATTTTTGCAATTATTCATATTAATAAATAATCTTAACCCTTTCGCTACTAGGGCTTCAGGAGACAAATCGCCACCACAGCACAGATGTTTTATTTATTATTTAAATATCATGTCAATTGTCGTTAATTTTTGTAGCTTGTATTTATAACGTTCTAACTAAGTGAAATTAGCAATTTTACACACCGACCCATATAAGTGGCACTGTGTGTCACATATTTCTGACGCCAGGCTCAGGTAAGACAATTGAGTCGTCACGTATACGTGACGCTGGTAGCGAAAGGGTTAAGAACCCTTTTTCTTCAGTAATACATAATTAAAAAATATAGTAACATCGTATTCAATAATTCTACGACGTTAAGTTCTCGAACATGCGTCGTTTTAATTTCCATTGCCGACGCTCGATTGATCGAACGCGAAGCGATAACTCGATTCCCAATCGGTTTGGAAAATTCCACGGCACGGAACGGCGAGGATTTGTTGGTGCCAAAAAAAGTGTGACGTTTACAGGGGCCATTATAATGGGGGAGGCCAATGAAGGATTCGAACAAAACTAGAATTCGCATTGATTCCCGGCTATTCACGGGCATTGCAAAAGCAATTATGAAATGATGAAACAACGCTGGGACACTTCAGCAGCTGTCGCGATGACATTCGTTGAGCGCGAAATTCAATTTCGTCGACAGCTTTTCGTGTTGATGAACGAGCTTCTCGCGGAAAAAAAAAACAGAGAGGCCGTCGCTTTTAAAAGAGACAACGAAAGACACGACTTGAACATTTTCGATGAAAACCGAGAACAGCCATTTGTACGCGTGTATAATCTAAATAATTGCTGGACAAAGCAATTTTTTGAAATTATACACTATCGACCAACAATTTGAACGCACCACGGAATCTAAGTACCTACCGTAAGAATTCAAAAAAAGGAACAGTCTTAGAACGCTGTTACCCTTAAAAATGTATGCATTCCAAAACTTACGAAAGTGCATAAAACTATTATCAATAGATGCAGTTGTTAATTCGTTGTATACAAAAAATGTAGTTGGAGATACGATAATGTCATAAGTCGAAAGGTGTTTTAAAAATTTTAAACGGTAGCGTTATATAAATATGTAGCTTCTATTTGATCGGTGATTACAGGACGTGTCTGACCATCAACCATCCACATCTACTTAATACTTCAATTTATCTTAACACTATTCCTACCACGACCGGTCAAATGACCGTTTTTTAAATTTCAATTAGAATTTCACACATACAACGTAATTGAATCGCCTTTAAACTTTAGACTTTTCCTCAAATATACGTATAATACATTTTTCAATATACACTTCTTTTTTATTGTTTATTTTCTGAGAAAAATTTGTAGCCTGTCTTATGTGGGAATATTGCGGTAGGAATAGGTATACGTGAGGTGTCAATAGGAATAGTGTTAAAAGGTTCTGATTTTCGATCTTTTACCGTTACAAACGTGTGCCTGAACCCTTCAGAAATTCCCCCTTTATGACACGTCCTCGACTATTGAGCACGAAAGGAGCGAAAATCTAAACACTTGAAGCTTAAACCTACACCTTCTCTCGCCAGGTTATAAATTAATCTTTTAACTACATGCCAATAAACAGAAATCCTAAACTCAAAAGTAGCCTTCGTTCTGCATCCGAGTCATAAACTATAGAGTAGGTGACATGACGACGTTGACGCATCGTGTGTCTCAACAGTATTACTTCTTTATAAAGATTGTTTATTCGTCAAATAAATAAATAAATAAATAAATATTGATGAACTGGAACAAATTGAAGGAAAACATATTCAAAATACTCCTCATATCGACTAACATGAATTCGTCCATATAACCATTAGCATTCGATCGCTCGCCCCGACATCCATTTACCGAATACACTTATCCCCAGCGTGGAACCGTCACGCTGGTAACGCGATAACTCCCGGGAACCCTCCTCACCCCGAAAATTGCCCTGATTCACGGCAATCGTGTCGCCTGAGACGACGGATGTCGCTTGCACCGCACGCCTCGTGCGTCTAGGCACGCCTAGAAGCTGTGAAATTTTCGATCGAGCGTGCCGACAAAATTTTCGCGACCAACGTCTCGCCTACTTCCTCCGCGCAATCGAATCGGAAAAGCGTAATGCTCCTGCACAATTCGAGGAAACACGAGTAGGAGAGCGGAAGGAAACACGAGGACAAAGTGGATTACGAATTACATGCGCTGTGCCTGTGGTTGGTAAGCTGCCAGTCGAAAAGCAGTATGGGTCTGGTTGATTACGGCATACAGAAGGGGACAAAAGTTGAATAACAAAAGTTCGAAGAAAATTAATTAATTAATAAACAGAATAAAATAATTAATAATGAGAATAAACGGTATAAATGAAAATTGTATTCTATGATGATGAATAAATAGTGTTCTACAGTAATGACAATAAAAATGAATAAATAAACAATATTTGCCAACCATAAAATTATACTTTACATTGTCCTGTCGTAAGAATAAACGGTATAAATGAAAATTGTATTCTATGCTAATGAATAAATAGTGTTCTACTGTAATGACAATAAAAATTGAATAAATAAACAATATTTGCGAACCATAAAATTATGTTTTACATTGTCCTGTCGTAAGAATAAACGATATAAATTAAAATTGTATTCTATGCTAATGAATAAATAGTGTTCTACTGTAATGACAATAAAAATGAATAGATAAACAATATTTGCGTGCCATAAAATTGATTATAAAAAATCGAATATGACTATAAAAATGGAGCATATTTATTTTCATTGGTTGGAAAGGTAATTTAATCATTTCTATCCACTGTTTTAAAAATCTTGTTATTAACAGAATAATGTAACACTGATAAATTAGTAATATATTGTTATTAAATATCATTAACTGTTTCGTAATAATTAATTCTAAATATACATTATTAATATAATAGAATACTAATTAGGAACATGTTTCTGCACTGTTCCTATTGTCTATTCTTTGAGATAATTTTTTTATTAGAAAAGGGTAGAAAAATGGTATAAAAGTTGAACAATTAATACGTAAAGGGTACTACAGAAATGCCAGTTCATTTGGTTTTGGTTTGTATATCGTCTGTTCGAGTAACGCAATTTATTGCCACTTTTCAGTAGTGTGACTCAATGATTTCCGAACCTCCGACAGTATACATTCATCACTGTTTATCTTTCGACGTTATTAAACGTATTAAATCGAAATTGCAATTTGTGTTAATTATCGTCGAAATGCGTGTCCCAATTTAATGACCATTGCTCTGTCGAAGATCAATTAAAATTACAAATCGTCCAAACTAAATATTTATTCGTAACTCTTTACACAGATACCATTCATCACATCATAATTTCTAGTTTATTCTCAGAATGCTACAAAATTCCAACTGAAAGCTTTTCAAACGAATACAAGCACAATTGTTTCTATCGCAGCTTGAAAAAATTGTTAACGATCACCGACATACAAATTTCCAAGCAACCTGTTGAAATACCCTGATCGAAGATCTTCCGTAACAAAATACGCGTACAATTTTCGACCCTAATAAAATACTATTTCTCGTAGAAGAAAAGCAGAATGAAAAGCATCTCAAGAATTTATCAAACAACAACTCCCCTCGAAAATGTTAACGCGCGTGTTCATTTACGAATTGAAGTCCTTTGCACGGCGGAACGTCGGCCAGCGAAATAACCGAAACTTGGGAATTTAATTTTCTCCCGACGTAGCGGCGTTTCCCGTCGACGACGTCCCGCGTGCCTTGGCGGCGCTAATATTTTTAATTGCTGATCCCTCTTCGCCGGTCTCGCGGAGGAGCTCTCAGAACGGTCCTTGGCACGGCGGAAAATGGCAAATGTAAGGAATAAAGTGAGTGAAAAACGGCGTATGGGGGTCGAGAGGCCTGCCACGCGAAGCGAAAACATTTTGCACGCCGGAGAGACATTTTACACAGCGGCAGGAACTCTTAGCTCGCGACGCGTTTCTTCTCGCGAAGAGGCCGGAAGTGGCTCTTCGCCGTCGAGCTCCTAGCTATCTGGCGATCGATTCACTTTTCTCTGTCCCTCTCTCTCTCTCTCTTTTTCTCCTTCTCTCTGTCTCCCTTTCTCTGTTGCATTGGCGTTACGAAAAGTATCGTGGATCGTAACTCGTTGGAATTGTGTCCCGTCTGCGAGGCATCGATTTTCTCGCGGAGACGCCAAGCGTCTATTGTGCTTGTCTCTGCAACGTCGAAACGTTCCAGAGATTTACGGTGAGAGTTCGAGTAAAGTGTCCCGAACCACGAACCCTCCGAATTAGGAGATCCGAGGGATGCATACTACGCTCTATTAGGGAAATGTAGAGGGATGGAATTTAGAGTGCAACGGGAAAATAGTAATTTCGTCGGGAAGGAAACAGATCTCTGTCGAAAGTGACTAATTTGTGGTAGTCTTAAATTTGGTCACTAATTTCTCGGTTTGACGATTCGGTTTGTTAATCGAGTTTTGTTTGTTCTTAAAATCACCGTTCTTCGTAATGTTTCATTTCGATGCGAAAATTAGGAATTAATAATTGTTACAACTAAATCTCGTAGTTCCAATGTAACGGCAAACCAGTAAAATATGATGGAAGTTCAAAAATATATGAGCGTGTAACCTCGAAGTCGCTATAAAAGCGTGACAAAAGTTCACCGTTTTACTGGTACAACTTATTACGACGCATAACCAGTTTCGATGCACAGTTGATGCACTTTGAAAAGCGCACGATCAGTTTCAAAGTACGACGAAAGCTGTAACGTTCAAGTACAGTGTTCTTAAAGATTGGGAGACAGTAGAAAATAAGCAGCAGAATGGAAACGGTACAAAACTTAACAGATACAATTGTCTCCGTTTCCCAGGTTTTCAATGCTTACGGGAAATATCGTCAACGCGAAATTCAAATTATGATATCTACCATCCTGCGCTAAAATATGTATGCATTTCTACGGTGTTAGCGTAACACAGCCACTCACAAGGCTGTGTTTACAATGTTGCAAATTTCTTGCAAGCATTGCAAGCGAAATCGCGGACGCTGTGCGATATCCTGATAAAACACTATTACCGTAGTTAATTCTGCGCTTCGTGCATTGCCAGTTACTCGCTTAGCGTACAGACATTCTTTTTCTAAATTTACCGTTTATAAACACACACAACCTCTTTGTATAAATTCATATTCTATCGATATTGGAACGCGTTTCCTACATCTCCAATGGTTTGCGATGCGTTTTTATGTAACCAAAAACAAAAAAAAAATCACTGCAGTTCTAGTATTAAAATTTATCATAGACGTGTTTCAGAAAATAATTAAAAATACAATTGACTGTACGCATCTAAAACAAGACACAGCGCAGTCGATGCGACATTAAACCCAGAGGAAAAAGAAAGACACAGCATTATTGATTCTACATTATAATCGCAGTACAAGATTCAGCACGTTTCTTTTCTTCGATCTTCCTTTTCTTCCTGTTTCATCTTCATTGCTACTGTAGACACTTGACTATTACCGTTATTTGTTCACTCGAATCCAAGGTATAGTGACACTAGTGACGTTTTATCACATAATATCATAGCTTCGATTAATATCAGTATCAATAGCTACAGTGAACAAATCGTTAAAGAAGTCGTGTATCGGCTGAGCCACTGATAACTGCGGATTTATACAATTTATACATAAATGTACCTGATAGAGAATCGATCATAGCCATCGATATCGATAGTTAATAAGGTGTCTTTGTTTTGTTTTTCCTTTCTCTATCAAAAATATGTGACCGAAGTTAGTCAACAGAGAGCTCGCGACGCGTACAAACGTTAGAATGTAATTATATCTATTAAGATCATTTAAATATTAATAAAGAGTAAAATATATATATCGTCTAGTGGTTTATTCCAGCAGCCTTTTCTTCACCCCATAAAACCTAACAGTACTATACGTGTATAATGACTATTTTACTACATTTTTGATAAATGCCGTTTTCAATATTCTTCAAATTTCTATGTCATTTAATCTAACTTATAGTCACCAATTATGTTATAATTATAGTAGAGATTATGTACATCGGAACTAGTAAAGAGATAAAAGAGGTCAGATGGAATTTTCTAATAACGGAATAGTATTCGATTATATTTGCGGGTCGTTGTACGTTGCGTAAACGATAAACGGTTAAGCGTAACTTCGAAAATATGCAAAATATTGCAATTAGATAAACGTCGCTACCGTAAATAATTACAATTACGTTGGAACGCGTTGATTTGTTGGAAAAAAGGAACGCACAACGTAAATTATGATACAATCGTCGTTTTCATGAAGTTTCAGTTAGAAAGTTGAGTGCAATTGATGTGAAGAACGGAACTTCATTGTAAACGTTTAATTATTGTCAGGAACATCGCTTGCATTGTTGTTTCAAGAATATTATATTAATAACGCAGAGGGACGCGAGGGTAGGAGTTTACAATGTTGGTAGCGATTCAATTAATTTTATTATTGTTTGTCACAATACGAGATTCCCATCGCGAATAATTTGCGCAGCTTCCAAGGGGTTCATTAAAACGCAGTCACCTCGATACATTTGTTAATTTACGATGGATTTCGTGTTGTTAATTTGCATATGCAGCGAGGGTAATAAATTGTTATTGTAATCAAATGCATCCGGTTAAAAACACAAAACGATAATAATCGTTTATTTGATTCGTTTCAGCTATCCAACAAAAAGAAGATGAAAAATAAAATAAAGAATTTTTACTTAAAAAACGAATCTAATCAATTGATTCAACTTAATAGCTTGTCAAACTTAATCGATTCTTCGTTAAAAGGAAAACACAAATTTATCTACTAAAAATGGACGTATAAACTAATAAACAATAAACCTTTGCATTCGTTAGGCGGTTCTCGTTGTTAGTCGTCCAATAATACTGCCTTCAAAGATTTTCAAATGTGAATTATATTAAACTTCGTTTAATTTAGTTAAGCAATACATTAAAATTTACCCATATTATCACAGTTTAATCCTCTGCGTCTGAATATTTGCGAAATTATCATTCACTGACTGATACTCGCATCTCAAACGCAAACAGGATAACGAACAGACTTAACGATACGAACTACGAAACGTAATTGTTTCCTCGTTAAAAGAATAATCGCTTGCGTATCGTTAAAAAAATTGTATAAACAGTGGAATTGCAAAATGAAATGTATCGTATAACACCGTAATTGTACCACAGAACAAGCACCTCGAGTTCGTTCTCTCGTTCCGACGAATCCAAACTATGTCCGCATGGTTGGGCTCGTTAAAACAGAATTCCCTTCGGTTTGTTGCATTCCTCGAGTAGGTTCGTTGATCGCGTTCTCACGATAGAATGCCCTGCGAAGCTTTTCCCGGTGAATCCGTCGAGGGTGCAAGGTAACCGACTTAACGGTAATAACCCACGGGGACGTCTATTCCTGTAATGGAGCGTGAATATCCGGACGGGCTGCCAATAGGCGACAGTCCTCTCGATTTTATCTTGCAGGCGTCGATTCGTTTCGCGCTCCCGTCGATTTCGAGGCAACCTTCCTCTCGACCACGATTCAGCGATTTCTCTGAACGCGAATAATTTCGTTCGTGAAAATGTTATTCCGCTGATAGACGAGTTAACCCTTTCGCTACGAGCGGTGACTATAGTCACCCAACGACTGATGCTCGCTACGTACGAGCGGTGACTATAGTCACCCCGTGAAATTTTGTGAACAGAGTATTATTGCATTATGTGATAATTTTTTAACCCTTTCCTTTCTATGACTGACTATAGTTACGCTCTGCGTAAGATTCCACGGTATTGAACGTACGACGGATAATTACAATTGTTCCATAAGTACACACTTTTGCCGCGGCAGCTTGTTCAACGGGAATTGCTTGCCGAAAAATCCTCCCGTAGCGAAAGAGTTAACTTATGTAGGAATGCGATCGAGCGGATTCGAGTTTGGGAAAGTCTGAAGATTACTTGAGTTGGGCGATTGTCGTGCGAACGCAGAATGTTTGGGCTCGAATGTTTCTAAGGCGTGAAAGATGAGAACTTGAGGAAACAGTGCGACTGAGAAATTCTGGGTGGTCATGACCGAATGCGTAGAGTGAGAAAGGTTGACAATTAGAATGAAAGGAAACGAGTGTTTGGAAGAATATATGACGGGGAAAATCCGAGCGCGAGTCAGAAAGCTTTTGACTAACGTAGAAGAAAGGTTTTGATTGTGAACGCAGAAAGAGTGTTAAAGTTGCTAAGTTGTAAAGTCGTTTAAGTTGTTTTTGTTAAATTGTTTTAAATATACTTTTATTAATATTTTAATCCCTTCACTTTTATTTTTCACACCTGAATTCCATCTTCTGTTCTACGAAAATCATTTTATAGAACTTCCCTATACTTATATTTGACGAAATAATATTCATCTGTTATCGGACATTCTAGAATTACACAGGAACACCTTCTGAAAAGAACACCTCCACCCTACTGCGATAAGTGTCAACGTTCTTTAACCATCGAACATATTTTATTTTTCTGTAAGGAATACGAGACCTCACGAACCCACGCAAAGGTTCCTAACTCGCTAAAAGAAATCTTAAGCAACACAGAAAACGCCAAAAATACCCTCAGTTTCATCCAAAGCAATGGACAACTTTATGAATACGTCTAGCACCAACAACTAACGGTTTATGTCGCTAATGACCTCGCTGTCGGTGCGACGTTAAGCCTATAATTAAAAAAAAAATATTCATCTGTTACTATTCTAACAATAGGATTCCGTTCGTAAGGTGTGTACTGGATAACAAATTGTTCATATAAGATAGTCAAAAGTTCAAGACGTGTGTAAATTCAAGAAGGAAAATTATATATCTTAGGAAGGTCTTCGATCAGGAATCAAAATAGAGGAAGCTGTTAATAATTATCCAATTAATAACTTCCAATTGATAAGGGTTCAATAAGAAATTTTAATATAACTAATACGATTACAAGCGGGGATAGTGATTTCAAATTTTTCAAGTACAGCTGTTAGAAATCTTACCAGTTATCGCTTCTCGTTCATTTAGTAAGAGTTCGTGTATTATCAAAATTTGAATAGTTTTTATATTGAGTGAGTGAATTCTGCGGAAACAAGAGAAATATCTACGAACAATTCTCATGAAAAAGCCAAAAAAAAAAAAGATTATAGCAATCAAGTCTAGGGGTTGATATAAGGATAGGAGAATCAGTAGTCATTGCATGTCTCCTAATTAAAATATATTCAATTAATATCGCTAAAAATAAAGCTAGCTAACTAGTAACCTTCCTATCTTTTTCAAATTTTATTCGTCGCGGATCTTCCGATGTTTTAAATTGTTTGAACAATTAAACTAATGGCCTCGAATAATGAGTGCAATCATGATAATACGAACGGAATCCACGGTAACGAGGGTGAGCTAGAGAAGGGCGCGCAAACAGGGTAAAATTATCGAAATCTCGAGCGAGATGATACCAGATCTCATATTAGATCCTCAATTCAGAGCGATCGCGTGGAAAACCGATTCCCTGGCCGAGAACAATTTACGATTCCTCTTTCGTGAAATCGAGCAGAGAAATCGGAACTACTTGCGAACGATCGTTTACGCTTGGCGGAGTTTCACGTGACCTGTTATATCAAAACAAAGATATCGTTAGCTGCATTCAATTATATTTTGTCGTCGAATTGTCAAGACATACGGAATTTGTATGTTTCTGTCTCGTTTTCCATAAAAAAAAACTTAGTCGAACGAAAGTGAATAATAATCAGGGAACGCATTAATAATTTTTCTGCTGGTCAATTGTTTTCATGCCAATTTAAATATGGCGAATTGAAGCGGCAACCGATTAAAATCGAGTTACGTATAATTATGCTGTCGGTTGTTTTCTTACAATTTTCATTTCCTTTTCTGTATTTAGTCCACTATACTAATCGGTATTTAATAAAATAATTTTTCGTTTTCTAATCATTTTCTGTATCAGTATATACAGTGGCTCCAAAAAGAATTCGTACACTATGTCGCAAATAAATTCGTTTAACCCTGAAATTCTGAGTCTGATAGAAGTATTTGATAAAACTTTTTGGGTATGTAGATTGTAATATTATACGTATGAATTAATCTCTTTTTTCTATCTAAATGCTATTTTAAAGGGGTGAAAGCAGTGCTGAAGTATCTGAGTTTTCTCTCATTTTTTAAAGATATCTTTATAACGGTACTTGATGAAGCAATACCTTTCAAATAGAAAATGTTTAATTTTTAATACTCTATCGCTGTGTCATTAAAAAAAGAACAGAGAAAAGCTTGTATTGAAAGCGTGAAAAATCGTTGAAACTTTGAGATTCGTTATTCGCCCTATTACAAAATATTTTGCCGCCAAAAAAATTGCTTCACGCAGGACACACCATGCTCTGTACACGCATGAAGTTTGATTGAAATCAGAATTTCAGAAGTAGAGGAATTTCCTTATAATACAGTGTACGAATACTTTTTGGAGCCACTGTATACACATTTTTTATGTTAATATATTTCGTCAGTGCGTGTAATTGGAGACTTTTCATTAAGTTCGCTATAACGTTTAATTGATTTTAAATAAACACATAGCAACAATTCGATCACGTTGTTTTTCGGTTTATTTAACGTTTAATTTTTACCTATAGCAGTTTCGCAGCGAACGATTCAATTAAATTCGCGCGACAACAAACGAGCGTTACACAACATGCTAATTACAGGTCATCGTGGCATGTTTTAAACGGTGGCGCTCGAAAAGATAAATAAAAGTGGTTCTCATTAAAAAACAGCTCACAGTACACGGTTACAAATGAGTTACAAATTTGAAATTTTGAGGAACGTACACACGTTTGTTATGCGAACCGCATTTCGGAAATTAAATTTTATCGCATAGAAGATTATGCGAAAATCGTAGTAGGTAAATATTTTCGTTTATAATATGTATAGAATTTTGTTACGTTTGATCAAAAATTAAATACCGTTTACCCCAATTAACAGGAAGCTGAAGTTTCGGTTGATGGTGCAAATACACTAAATTACTTCGAAACTAATTAAACGTCTAAATGTCATTTGAAATCTAATTAATGGCACGTCAATTATGTTACATCTGTACGAAGAAAATGGAACTTCATTTCCTGTGAAATTATACGTACATAATGAACGACTGCAGTTAATAGAACTACTACCACGAAATTGCTTAATTCAATACAGCCATGAATGAGATAATAATTGGATAACGGAAAACATAAAAATAAGACACTATAATAATAAAACTAAATGTTCAGTTTTATTATCTGTGTTCATGAATGACTACTAATTGTTATTAAAATTGGGTAAAAAATTGTGGTCCACAGAAAACAGATAAAAATTAAACATTTCTTGACTATATATACGATAGAAATAAAATTTATCCAGGAATAACTCCATTTATCGTTACAAATTAGCTACGTTTATAAATTTTAATGATTATTAATAACTATAAACATTAAGTAATGCAATAAATTATTTCATAACCAATTAAAATTAAATAAATCATAATCACTAAAGAGTCGAAATCGATCGATCGAACAAATCTGTTTCATTTATTACAGGTTAATTTAATTTTGTTTTTTGCATATTTTGTTTTTTTGCTATTTTGTTTTATTTTGTTGTATTTTTTACTAATTTGTTTGTCGTACATGCCTGAAGTTCGTTTTATTGTTTCGAAAGTTCCTCAAAAATTTTACATTTTTTATAAAATTACGCTTAATTTGAATTTCAGGCGAGTCTCATTTGTGTGGTCACCTCATCGTGGTGAGATCTGGTAATTGATATCGCTTTTCAAAGAGTGCATGTTCTTTGAAACATTTGTGTCAACTAAAGAAACTCCAAACTGCATGCTGGTATACGATTCTCACTCGCTTCATACGGCTTTTCCTTCTTATAAAAAGAAATCCGTCGAATCGTTAGGCGGTACGATTTTAAATGGCAGTCACTGTACGCACTTGCCGTTAGAGTTTCCAAAATAAAAGTTATGGCCCGTTTCAAAAAAATTTACTTTCGGCATTAGTAACCAAACGAGTTACAGTCGAAAAAAATGGTAATCTAATGTTTGTTTTTTTTACTGGTATCATGAAATTTGAAGATAAATCGAACATTAAAACGGAAATCTCGTCAGATCCTCTAATTGCGATCCCGTGTGCCCCGCTACTAAAACCGGAAAAATAAATCGGAGCAACCGTATGACGCGCCGCGCCAACAAAGAGCACACACGCGAATAGTATACGGAAACATTTCCATTACCATATCCGACGCGAGCGTTCCCGAAAGCAGCGCCGCGGCGCCGGGAATCTATTTCACCTTATCGGGGCAATCTCTAGCGAGCGAACGCGTCGTGAGATGAATCCGTGTGCGAGAGAAGCGTTTCGAAGAGGAACGTTATGCCTGGCGTGCGCCGGTAAACTTTTAAAACGATAAGCCGTCAGCGAATTGTGCTCGCCACTGATAGAAACATGTACAATTTTCGGTCGGCGAAATTCCATTAGCCGGGGAACAGGTTCGCCTGACATACGTTTCCGTTCGCGAGTCGTCACTGATTCGGAAAAATTCTGAATGAAACGGTCTCGCTGTCAGCCGATTTGACTGACTTAAGAACAAAATAATTTTTGTTAAAATTCCTTCCCTTATGAAAATTCGTTGTTTCATTCAAATATTGGCAACTGCTAATCACAAATTGGATCAGTTTATTGGAAAAGTTGGAATGTTTTTTTTTTATTGTAGTATCGTAGTTAATTTTATAGTTTAACTCGTTGCACTCAAGAGGTGACCATTAGTCGTTTAATGATACTAACTTCAAAAATTTTCAAATTCGAAATATTTACTATGATTCACGTATATTAAACTTAATTTAGTTTAGTTAAGTCGTATATTAACCCTTTGCACTCGGAAGGCAATTCTCTGTCTTCAAATATTTCTAAGTAACCATTTTCTATTTTACTATGTTTCCTTTTTCGTTGTAGGTAAGTTACATTATTTGCAAATTTATTTTTTACTCATTTATTTAACTGTCTGTGGTTTCCATGCAACTATCTCATACTAATTGCGAGTACGAGAAATTACATTTGTTAAATGAATTATAATGCTTTAGCGGAGACAAACCCAATATTTCTTACTTCTTTGTTTGTAACACTTATATTCAATTCAATTAACCGTGTATCTATTTCAAAAGCATATAATAGTATAACAACATCTTGCACTGTATTTTAACGAACGAACAATAAGGGTTTTGAAAGTACGTTCTATTAATAAACGAAATGATCGATCTCCTTTTTAAAAGAAAATTGCACGCGTTATAATTTATCATCAGAAAAGTTTCTTATCAAATAACATTACCCCTGTTTCGTTAATAAACTCGTAAGTTCCATTCAATTTTCCATCCTCTTGTTTACCTGCTTATAATAAAATCGCAACTATTTCGCAACAATCAGATTCCCAATTACTACGACCTATCGTTTACAGCAGGTGTTAAATTCCTAATTCCACGATCTTTCACGGGAAAATTAACGGAAATCGATCCACCGAAAGCAGCACTCGATATTGATCTCTCATTTTCCCTCTCTCGCTCTGTTCATGGATTTGTTTCGCACACAATCGAGGCAACGCGAGCATAACCCGGCTGTTGATCGTTTCTGTTAGCCACGCGCACATGCTTTCTACGTTGCCGATTCTATCGCCTCGGGCGTGAATTTTAATTGACGGCCGCATTAACGTTGCCCCCCTATAAAGCTTCGATTGTTATTAGTTTCCAAAGGCAGTTTCGGTTGCGCGTGAATTTATTTGCTAGCACCGGGACAGTCGAACGGTGTCTGGGAACCCGATTATTCACCGGTGCACATCGTCCGAATTATCCCGAAGCGATATTCAATTCGTTCTGCACGCCGAATTTCGGCTTTCTGTCGTGATTCCGTAAAATTCCGCGGCGGAATTCGCCACCTGTTTGATCGGCCAGGGGAGAGTTCTTTCGGTCGGCTAATTAATTTTTCCGGACACGAGGAAAGGTTAACCCTTTGCGCTTGGAAAAGGCGACTCGAAAGGTAGTCAAAGGATACCATTTTCACAAGTGGTACAATCATACTTAAAAGCTTCGATATGTAATGCCGCGTCCACACTGCTGTTCGCGAACAGCTCGCGAACAGTTTGCGAGCTGTGCTCGCCAGCAGTGTGGACATTTCCGCGAACAGCGAGCAGCGAGCAGCGAACTCCTCAGCGAACAGCGAACAGTGTTCGCTCGGGAAGCGGTACATCAAAGAAACTGTTCGCGAGTTCGAAGCGTATCTGGACGCGTTTGTAACACAGTATATGGCAAAAGCTAATAGCGAACTGCCCATGAATTCAGAGCGAACAAGCTTGTAACTGTTCGCGAGCTGCAGTCTGGATATGCTGCATTTTCCGTTGGCAAACAGCTCGCGAACCGCACGCGAGCAATTCGTGTGCTGCTCGCGAGCTGCTCGCGAACTGTTCTCTTCTATGTGGACGCGGCTTAAGAGGAACCAGATAATCAGGGGTGACGATGGCCAAAGTGGTCATTAGGGCCCTCATAAACCAGAGGTCCCCAATAAGGGTTGGGACCGAGTACGCGCGAGGCTCGGTCACGGCCGCTAACACTTTCCAGGCCCGCACCAACGGCGGGTTTGTTTTTCGGGAAAGTGCAAAGTGGGGATGCGCCCATAAAAACATGAGGAAAAGGGCATAGCCAGTTTTTAGTAAGATAGCAACCGTATTGTACGAACGAAAGACGATTTGTAAAAGAAATAAAGTAACCCTCACAGATATTATTCATGAGAATTGAATAAAGTTCGGTATAAATAATTGGCGCTATTGAATTTCAATGTGTGGCATTTTAAAATTGTTGATAATAGAAAATTACCTTTCGAGTGCAAAGGATTGAGCTTCAGCGGCCTGGTAGATATTGGGAACTTTGCTGCTATAAGGATTAAGAACTGCGGGTGTAATTATATAAAAGTAATTTCTTGGGTTACTCTCGATTCTGGATGCGTAACTTAAATCAGAATTCAACCATCTTCATTTTTTAATATATAATAAATTATACGATATAGTACCGTGTAATAATTCATTGTGTGACACTATTACATCATTATTATCTTTACTCTAACAATTTTCCTCGTACCATCGGTTTTCATCGCCACAAAATCACAAGAAGTGGTGGTCCTAGGACAACCGTTTCTGTTCTGACTTCACATACAAGCTTGCACAAAGTTTTCCCAAGCATGCGCTTCAAATCCCGAGCACGGCAAAGAATCAGCGTCGGAGAGGTTTGTACATTAATTCCGGGGCTAAAGCAAAGCAAATGGTGTGGACCTGCGAAAAGGCTGCACTGTGAAATAGAGATCGCAAATACGCGAGCGGGGATCGCGTAAAGCTCTGCACTCTATCTTATCTATCTCTCTCTCTCTCTTTCTCCATTTCTCTTTCCCTCTCCCTTTCTCTTTCTCAAACTATCCTCGTTGTCCTTAATTCCTTATCAAGCAGTAAGTGGGACTGATTAAACAGATTCTGTCCTCTGTCGTGAACCGTGAGCTCTGTCGAGGGAATTAAGTTGAATTACATTTGTAGCAGTGGCCCGTGTCGCCTGGAAAATGCCACCCCGACTGTGGTAGGGCAGGGAGGGAGGGGACAGGGGAAACAGAGAAAAAACGAAAAGAAAAGACGAGACGTCGGTAGAAAACTCAGTGCGAATGAAAAAAGTCCCTGTCCCGACGAGGATTAATTAAATTGTTTTTAAAGCAGCCCATTTCCAGAGACGCTTCTATGAATATTAACGCTAATTAATTGGACCCTCGAATCGAAAGAACGAGCCTTTTCGCAGCAGCAATTGCGGGTCCGCGAGGATATTCTGTATTCTCTGTGTTCTTCGTCGCGACGTACAGTTGCTCCGATGGTAAATGATTAGAGGGCGGCAGCACCGAATGCGAATTGGAAACGAGAGAATACGACATTATAATTAAAATGAAGAAAACTTGTAATATAGTATTTTACTTTAGAACTTTTATCGTACCATTATTTTATTATTTTCAAGATTGAGATACAAATGTACGTACACTCGTACATAAATTCATAAATGTCGCGAGGTTTTCATTATATTTTAATTGCAAATATTTTCATTGTTGTATGAAGTTACTTTTGCGAATTTAGTTTTATAAATTATTAATAACGTAGTTGTGGAACGATATTTGTAATTATGACGCTATACGTTAATTACTTACATAAATTTTCATAAATCGGTTTCTAGACATTTTTACGTATGTTTAATAATTAGCGATTTTTTAGTGATTTCTAAAATATACTTGCATAATTGCGAATATTTTTAGTATTTATGCAATGTTTTCGAAAATTAGTACACGCTTTTAAGCTTAGAACTCGAATTTCTACCGGTAATGCATTCCGAGTTTGCGGACCTCAACAAGCTTTTCAGGGGCGCGTATCGTGCAATCACTGCCCGAAGGAATTCGTGCCTCTGATACAAATAATTGATCGTTGCATCGGTCTTCAATCAGGCAATTAGCTAGCGACCCAAGATTCGCCCACGGGAAATGGATCTCCACAGGATTGGTTAGGTTATTGGCAAGATTCAATTTTAAATCTATTTACGTCCAAACTTTTAATAGTAAAGATTATGTTTCGTTGCAAACAGAAACTTAAAATAACTTAATAAAGACATACTTTTAAAGTGTAATTTAGAACAATTTTTCGAAAATGGTTGCTCTCGTTGTGGGCATAATGGAATGGAGATTCCATTAAAACATTTTTAATAAAATTGGAAGCTTAAAAAGGTATAAATTGGTATATTTTCGGTAAAAATACGGATATTCAGGAATTCGATTGTATATTTTCAATTTATTTTTTATTTTTCTGATTTTTAATCAACGTTACTTTTACTTTAAAACCGTGTAGATAAAATAAATATTTACGACAATTAATGTGCAAATTTATCGATTTCATTTGCAGTTATCAATAACATGCAGGAATATCAATAACTTGTAGAAAATAAAAATATTTCAATTTCACGGTATACACAAAAAATGTTACCAAATACTGAATTTAATGCATATTAAAAGAAAAATGTATATATAATAAACTGAACGATCCAATGAAAGTGGAAAGCGGTTTTTTTTAACGTTACGTTCAACGTGGTATTTATCGATGGCCTATTACACAGCTTAACCGACGCAGCAATGTTTGAAAGCATAAAAAGACCGAATTTAAAATGCACTCCGGCAATTTGATCGCGCAGCAGAAGTTCAGCTCGAATGCGCGCTTTTTCATTTTTCTTTAAAGAAAATAAAGTTCTCGTAACAGCCTACGTGGGCTTAATTGGCGTAGCTGTTCCCCAACACGAGAAATGCTCGAAATTAAACTGCGATCTAACAACCCAACTGTTGATTTCTCTTTCTTTCTACGCGCGGAAATCCGCTTCTTTGCAACATAACTTCGTTATGGCTTTTCTAGTATCAAACAACAATTAATGTTCAAACACAAATTTACCAATTGCCATTGCAAATAATTATTAAAACGGAATAAATAACACTAACTTAATGTCAAACTTATCATTTCAATAGCTGCGTAATTAGTTGCATGAACCTTTTGTACGTAGCAAAATCTCCAATTCGTTCAACAAATTTCCATATAACTTCATTATAACTAATCTATTGTAAACTTATCGTGTACCAGCTACAAGTTTAACACCATTCCAACCACGACCGGTCAAATGACCATTTTTAAACTTTCGATTCGAATTTCCTGTATACAACGTAATTGAATCTCCTTTAAACTTTGCGACTTTTCCTCAAATACACGTATAATACATTTTTCAATATTTAATTCTTTTTTCATTGTCTATTTTCTGAACAAAATTTGTAGCCTGTCTTACAATACGTGAGTGGTCGGTAGGAATAGTGTAACTACAAATCGACTAGATACCTGCTACACATCTCTCATTCATCTAACATAGCACGGTTACCGTACACCTACTACAAACTCACTACAAACCGACTACAGATTTATTATAAATCTACTGTATGCTAATTAACCCTTAGCACTCCGTTGGTTCCGCTGCGGAGACATTTTGTATTTAATATGATTACATTCCAGATGCTTTGTCATCAGATTATTTTCTGGACTATTTTTATAATTAAAGACATAGAAGAATGTAAAGCTGAGTGATGGTAAAGACGTATTTTCTACAAAGAAATCAGAATTGTCTGAAAAAGGGACTGTGTCGTGTTAGAAAAAAAATGTATGGAGCGCTAAGAGTTAATTAAAAAAATCCTCCATGCTATTGAAATTTGAAGTAATTCAAATTTCACCTTGTAACGTTCACCTACATCGTTTCCTGCACCGCTTCCAGCAAGAGCTAAGAAACGAATTAACCAGAACTTATCACGGGACTCGATCGCCACCCACCCGCAGCGCGCGAGTGCCCCGTGGCCAAAATTGTGCCCTCGAACGCTCCAATTATTCGCGATCAAGATAAAGCGCATAACGGACGAGGCCATGGTATCCGCGAATTTCATCGGTCATTACCCATTCGTTAATAACGCGGTGTCTTTCAGCAAACATACTCGCGCGCGCGCACGTTGTGTTCGCCATTAAACCGCCTCCCCACCCCGCGTAATTGCACCCTACCAAGCGGCAATTCCGCTGAAACGCTCTGCGGAATATCCGCGAGCAGAGGAACGCATTTGTTCCGTCACGCGGATAATACGAAAGTTCGCGTTTAGGGAACACATGGAATGAGGCGTCGACTCAGCCCTCGTAACCCATCTGAATGCTACCCGCGGTGTTGCGCTCGCGAGATTAACCCTTTAAGCGCTGAATACTCGCAACCGAGGTATTTCTCGTGGACGGTGTACTCTTAGCGATTGCAATCGCTGGGAAACACGGAGTATTGTCAAGGTTGTGGCGAGTGGTCGTACAAGCAATGGCAAAATTCGATATGCACGCGGTTAGCATGGTTTATGATTCGCGTGACAGGAATAATACTTTTGAAGGAAAATCACATTGAAAATAAAACTTTTTAGACTCTTGCTGTCGCATGTTTCTTTGAGTTGCGTAACACTAGATTTACAGGAGTTTCAGACTTCGTGAGTAAAATTTGCAGAAATGCCCGTGAATCTAGTGTTAAGGATTATTTCAATAGAAGAAAATTCTGTCTCTATTGTCAAACTGACGCGACATAGCGCTTTACTTTACTTAATTTAGTAGAGCGAGATGATAGGGCTCAGGTGTGAATAAAATAAAGTGAAGCGATTAAAATATTAATAATGTATATTTAAAATGATTCAATAATTACAACTTCAACGTTCCTATTTCCTTCAGAATCACACTCTTTTTTCGTTCACAGTTAAACTCTTTCTGCCACACTTCAGAATATATAGTCTTCTCTATAGTCTTCCGAACACTTATTTCCATTCTTTCTAATAGTAAACCTTTTTCACTCGATGCATTCGGTCACGTTCACCCAAAATTCCTCAGCCGCAACATTGTTTCAAGTGCTCATCTTTCGCGCCTTAGAAACACTCGAGTCTAAATATTCTACGTTCACACGGCTATCGCTCGACTCAACCACTCTTCACAAATTTACTACTGTTATATTGTTCATGTTATGAAATAAATGGTTATTAAGGCTTTCGAGGTCACCACATAATTTACTTCAGTTACAATCAATATACCTTGCAATTAAAATTCAGTCTTTTTCGTACAGAGTGGGCATTCCACGGCGCACGCTTAACATTCGGCAACTCAGCGCTCAAAGGGTTAATATGCGTCCACAGTTCATAGAACTAGCTTCTGTGAGGATTACTTTAATTCTTTACAAAAAGGCCGTTCGTTCATAAAATACGTCTGCTACCTTACTAACTAACTGTGCCCTTTTTCTCATGCTTTTATGGGCGCATCCCCACTTTGCACTTTCCCAAAAAACAAACCCGCCGTTGGTACGGGCCTAGAAAGTGTCAACGGCCGTGACCGAGTCTCGCACGTACTCGGTCCCAACCCTTATTGAGGACCTCTGATTTATGGGGGCCCCAATGACCACTCCGGCCATCGTCACCCCTGATTATCTGGTTCCTCTTACACTTCCGTATGACGCGTGTATGCGTTCTTAGTGCTCAAAGGATTAAACGTGCTCCACTTGGATAACCTCATCCAGCCCTTTTCCAAGGTGTTATAGGTAACCGGAACGCGCGGTCGAATAATATTAGTGAACTCCGCGAGCACTAGAGGAACCCCTCTTCGCGGGATCTCCGGTAACGGCTGCGTCTTCGTGACCGGAATCCCTGATTGGTCGTGATGGAACCGATGGCGACTACGAAATTGCTTTGGGACGAGTCGGAGACCATTTCGACCGGTAGGAGCTCGTTCGAGTAATTTTGAGTTTTGACGGTCGATGGGGTGATGACTGCTGGATATCGGACAGAGAAAATGTCTTTCTTTCGAAGAATTTCTTCAGCATCGAGGCGACTACTTTTTTGTGGATACTTTGGTGATGAAAGAAATTACATTGTTTTCTGTACGCATCTTTTGCAATGCAGAGAAAAGCTATTCTTCAATTTTCTATACCTTTAAAATTTTCTACGTGCAAATAAGTGAAATTAAATAGTAGGTACTAGAATTCACTAGCACTCAAATTTATTTCATTTAAATGAATAACACAGGAATTTGTAACTGTGATTATTTAAGCTTTTTCATTCAGAATTTTGTGAAACTGGTAGGTATCGTTCGACGACCGAGAAGATTTTTTCGGGTGCAAAGGGTTAGGATGTAAAAGCAAAGAATTTTGTGTGAAATTTTATAGCTGTTTCTTCAGTGTAGATTTTATTCTCATAACGAGAATATATTTTATTCTACGTGTAATGAATGGGTTAAAAAATTTCTTTAATACTTACTATCTTTCTTTGCTTTCCGATTAAAGTCTATAATATTCCTTGTATCAAATGGTTAACCGTCGAATGTTTAATCTTAAGTAGTACGAAAATTTTCCGCGATAAAGAGGGTTTCTTAGGAATGCAACCTTTAATAAGGCGAACGGTGTCTGCCGGATGCCACTGTACACAAGATGCTTCTTGGTTTTAAGCGACGTACTTCAAGAGCTTACAGGAGCAGCCAAGCTAAGGAGGAAGCTCTTGTAAACATAGCTTAACTTGCTTACTCCGCAGCATAACAATGATGTTTTTCACAAATTGATTACAGTAGACAATTTAAATACCACTACAAACTGAGGAACCTCGAAAGCACTGTACTCTATTTTCTAAATAATCTCAACTTAATGTAACTTACTCTCTACACCTTTCCTAACGTTTTCCATTTAACTATTTTTTCTCATCCGGTTTAACTATTCTAATTATTTTAAGTACTTTAATTCGTTTCATTGTATCAACCATTCTAATCACTCGAATTACTTTACATCCTTTAATTTTTTGCATTACAATTTCTTCAACTATTTTAACCATTCCACGAATCGTGCACTGAAACGTTTCGAACGATCACTATGAAACTTTCAAAAATTACCACCGAGCAATTGAAAAAAAAAAGAAAATATCGTTCCAAATCAAATCCACCCTGTTAACTCGTTTCCACTTCGCCGTTCCTCGAATCGATTCTCGCAAGCCTTAGGGGATAACTTCCACTGCAAATGAATAATATATCGTCAGCAACATACACGGGAACGCAATTACATTTGGTTTAGAGAAGAGCCGTGTCTCTTTCACGCAACACAGCAGAGCTGATGGCAACACGGGAACTATCTTAGCTGGAAACGGGGAAAATGCTCGCGAGACGAGCGACGGATCGGTCTGGCTCCGTCGAAGACGGCGCCTGAATTGTTTTAAATCGTTCAACAGCGACGTATGGACGCTCGCGCGAATGGAGGGCCGATTTTAGAAAGGAATCCGAACTCCATGGACGCGGGGAACACCATCCCCTTGACTTAGTTAAGAAAACAAAGGCTGCCAGAACAGCTGCGAGATTTATTGAGACGAGCGAATCGTCGTTCCAGGGAGCAAAATTTGTTTTCGCTGCGATGAAAAATTGTGTAGCTGGTGATTCACGAATAAAGTAAGCGAATAAAGGTAGAAAGAAAATTTAGTTTTTTTCCGAAGACGTTGCTTTGGACGGGTTGAAGCTTGCTGGTGCTTTAACGAGAAACGAACGAATAAACGCAAGAATATTAAAAATAAAATAGTATAATCTAACAAATATGTAGTATAGATGTCGAAATACTTTTTTTCTGGTGTAAAAAGCTTTTTAGTTGTTTTGATATTATCGTGAAACGCGTATAAAGGGGAAAAGGTTTATAGAGAATTTTTAAAGGATAACAAAGGAAGAATAAAATTACAAATTCTACAATTTCGTTGAATTTGGTTAATTATTATAACCGCTACATAGGATGAAGTGAATTTCGAGTTACCTTAAATTAGCCAAAGGCAATTAGTATTATCCTGTTACAGATAAAGTTGTGACTGCTGATAACGAATATTGCTAATATTCCATTGTAACCAGCAATTACAAAATACAAGCACAGGAATTAATCCTGCCACAAATCAAAGCTATTCTCTCTGTTAATTTAAACTATGTATAACAACTTGCTCGCAACGCGGATACACATATTCATACACATACCTACGTGTTAACAATTCTCGCGCCAATTTTAGTGAATATTCGCGAACCATTAAAATAATATTGAAGCTCGAAACTTCCTCCGCCGAGGAATCAAACATAACTCGAAGTCCTATTCAAAGCATTATACTCGCCCCATTTATTTCGCACGTGGGCAATAGTAATATATAATTCGAGCTGCCTATAATTTTCCAACGAAGCCTGACAATTTCGATCGCAATCGCATCATTGTAATTTATTTGAAACAACGATTTACAATTAATATTCTATTATATTTTTATTTAAATCTGACGATGAAATTTTTGTGTGAAACTTAAAGTTTTCACGATTATTTTCTACATTTCTCAGCATTTCTTTACTGCGTGATTATTGATTTTCACATAGGAGAACGCAGGAGCAAGAGTGATACTTAACTCTTGTCGTCGAATTCCTTTCGATTCGAGGTTATCTTTTTTACTAACAATAAAAACACAGATACCCTGTTTTTTATAATTGTGCCCAAAAGAGATGAGCCTATAAATGCCATAATCAATTAGGCTCGCATTTTTCCCTTACACTATCAAACGAGATACGCGCAAAAGTAGAATTTAAGCGTGGAAGATTCTTATTTACATTCTCTCTTCTTCGCGACACAGGACGCTTTTCGTCTTCTTTTATTATCATAATACATATAATTATATCAAAATACAAATACCATATTATTCACAAATCTAAATATCCATTGTTTCTACTCGCATTATTTATCTTATGCGCACGGTCTACTACCTTTGTTATATTGAATGATTGCAAAAGTTCGTGCTCAATTTTGATAGACGGCAAAGCATGCACGGTAGACTGTTCAATCATTTATTTTATAATCATATTATTAACCGACAGTTATCTAAATGCTTCGTAATTCAACATAATCTTGAAAACGAGTACATTCTTAATTAATGAATCCTATTTTTTATGAAAATCTGTTGTATTCATTTTTAGTCAAATCGGGCACGAACTTTCGCAATCACCCGATACAATAAATTTGGTCGATCGAGGGTGTGTCGTTATCAAACGCCCCGTTTTACTTTGAAAAGGGAAAGAGAAACGAGTGCATAAATAAACGGTATCGAGAATGAATGCGAATCTGCGGCCAGGTAGGAACGGAAACGAGGAAACGTCATCGTAAGTCATCGCGTCGATGAGACCTTGGAGAACGTCCAAGAAGAGGACACGCACGCGGATAAGGAATAATAACGCGATAAGCGGAACGAGTGTCGCGGCGAAACGATTTTTCATCGAGAGATTAAATGGATTAGGTCCCTCCGTGTGACGTTTTCATAGGATTTATATCCTTTTTCCGGACGCATTTGTTGAGCCCAAAGCAACGCCCGTCGCGTGACTTCCAGGAAGAATTTGAAATTTTGTCGATCTGTCAACGTTACTTGGAATTCCTGTTCTACGATTTCAAGTGAAACAGCAGCAAATGAAATTTCGCCGCTTTCTAATGCATTTCTTATTGATAGACAGAAC
>JAOPTO010002413.1:571307-819493 GCA_033822845.1 Tetrapedia diversipes | reverse complement strand
AATATTATTATTATTGTAACACTACAATAGTAATTATAATTATAACATAATGTTGACCAATAACTTTTTAATAATCATATTTTGTATGAAACTCTTCAAAACACGGATAAAACTTGACTTTTGGCTCCATTTTTATGGTAGATGATAGGGTGACTACGGTCACCCGTAGTAGCGAAAGGGTTAACGATGTGAATCGTAGTTCTTGTTGACCTTTCGGATCAAAAATGTAATTTTTACAGTCGAGATTGAGTCGCTGTCACCAACCACCGAACTCCTTTTGCATTGACAAAATTCGCTGACTGGTCCTTCCAAATTCGGAAAAATATCAATCAGCGAGCCTAAGGTTCGTTGAGCACTCCCCTTTGAACCCTTAGTTCGCTCCTGGAGGAAGGGTATTGCCGTGCTAGTTGCGAGGGTGGTAGTGCCGGCTAGCAACGACGGAAAATTCCTCCACGTTCTGACCTTCGGTCTTTCACCGTTACAAATGTGTGCCAGAATCGCACGGACTCGACAACTTACGATCTTTGAAACGTTGCATAAAACTTCATTGACTTTTTTTACGTTTACAGACTTTTCATATGTTTATTTTTCTTATTTTTGAGGCACAGGTCATGTTTTACAATTGGGATAAATAGAACATCAAGATTGGCGGGAATCGGTTACATGGAAAACGAATGTATGTACAGTGATTCACGAAACTGATCAAACCGTTAAATTCCACTTGTTTGTCCAACTATAAATTTCATGTTTAATTAGTTTCCTGATAAATCCCTTTTAAACTTCTTATTTCCATTATATCTCAGTGAAATAGAAATTGTAATAAGAAATTGTAATAAAGAAAGATGTTGCACGGTAAAAGCAGTGACGTGCAGTAAGAATTTCGTTAAAAAGTTTTAAACGTCCGATGATTCGTGAACAAAAACATAAATTACACAGACCAGTTTCCGATTAACAGAATTTCGCGAATTCAGAATCGCATTTGTTTCTATCAGTGGCGCGCAGTTGGCTCCTCGTTTTTAAACTTTATCAGCGCACGCTGAGCGTGTACCGTTGTTTTTCGAAACGCTTCTCTCGCTCGTGGATTTATCCCGTGACCTATCCTATTCTGCATTAGCGAAAATTAATAAATATGTAGCGATCTATTATTTTTGGCCATTCTACATCACACGACACAACCACATATATGCACGTTATACGATCTTGCATCGAACACGATATCTTGTATAGGAAAATGTGGTTAAAAAGCCGCGAAACGTTCATCTTCAACTATTTTCCAATATCCCACAGTAATACACCACGATATAGAAGTCGCCGCGGCGAGAGAGGGGAGGAAGGGGGACCATAAACAAAGGGTAAACGGATTAACAAGTAAATCCGCTAGTTTCACGGTGAAATATGCAAACTCGTGTAAACCGTCCAACGGCCAATTCGACCGGAATATCGTCGAATTCCCGCGAATAATCGAATCGTATAACCGACACGATCTATCGCGTGCAATTAAAGTTCAATGCGTCGCCGTCCCTAAACGTGGCGGAATTCGATTCCGAATTCTTCGCGGGCAGCACGTCCACGCACGTATTGAATGAAATCACGAGCGCGCGAGATTTAGGGGGATAAGTTAAAATCGGGAGAGTCGTGGAACCCGAGATCGTAGATTTGGGATAGGGTTTGGAAAAGGTCGGGCGAACTCAAACGGATCTTCGCGACTTACGATTGCTCGAGGCAGTTCGATAGCGTTAGGTAGTCCGGATATTTTTGGACGAGATGTAGAGAAATCGAAAGAAATCGAACGAAACGTGATTTCCGTATCTGTAGTGTTACAATAATAATAATATTTATTTATTGATTATAGGAATATAATTACAGTACTGTGTACAAATTTTACTTAATTTACTTAATTAACAACTCTCTACACGGTATCACGTCTAATTCAACTCTGTCGACCAGCGAAAACTGTTGCTAACCCTTGGCCTTTCTCCCACCACGTACCTCGGAAAAATTCCTCAAGTATAACCATATTTGGGCATTTTTCCGAGGGTCTCGCGCGTCGCCAAGGGTTTTTCCCAAGCAGGTCTGAAATCCCGCTGTTCACACCTTACTTTATCTTATGTTCTAAAATTAATTACGATACTACATATCTAAAGATTCTGTTGTTGCAACATGAACGGAATCGTAGCTGCAAAACATGGCGGGCTAAGACATAGAGTCTACTTCCAACTCCCCGCTAATAATATCCTACTATACCGCATGATTGCATTATACATGTAAATAAAGTATCCTCGCGTGTATTGAATCTAGCGCGCAATTGGATTGGTGAATCGGATCTCGAGATTAATACAGGTAGTGACGATTAGAGACACGTGGCAGACTGGATACAGGGGCATAAGATAGCGTTAGAATGGGAAATTAATAGTGTGAATAATAACACCGAATGTTGTTTCCTTTTAATTTGCAGGTAGGATTAGAAATTGGATTAAGTAGTTCAATTGTATTTTGTAAAAGATTAATAAAACTCTTTTAATTTACAGAGAAACAATTCGTGTTTTTATTCCCTCATAGAAAAAAAAAATTTATAAGAGAACGAAAAATCGCATTACATACATATGTAGTATCGTAGCTTTAAGGACCAGAAAAATGAAAGTGTAGGCCAACTAGACGAAAACCAGGCCTATCGGAAAATACCGTTGGCGATGTTTAGCGAGCGTGGGGTGGGAAAAGAAAAATGCCTATAAGGGTTTCCTCGAAAAAGAAAAGGGACCAGTGATGAATAGAAAACTAAGTTGTAGAGCCGTAAAAAGAGCTGAGGATTAAACATAGAATCGCGTGGCAGAGTCGAATTAGAGTTTACTTTTGCTGTATATTTTTGCCATTATTCATATTAATAATAATAAATAATCTTAAAAACCTTTATTCTACACATATTTTAGTATTTTATTACATTTTATCTGTTCATTTTCAAAGATTTCTTTTTCACTTCAACGGTTGTTCGCGGAACTGTAATACAGGCATTTTAAATAAGATAAAAACAGTATTTGTGCTAATCATTCTTAAAAGGAACAATAATTCATATATATATATATACTGTTTATTAGCAACAGTAGAAACGTTCGCCGATTAAATCATTCCATTCGAAGATTGTTCCGAGAAGGATCTCGAAGCGGGATGGAAAAACGAGACGAGGCCTCATAGACATTAACAGAGTCGTCTTTGTCCAGGTCGCTCCCTGCTCTCAGCTCGACGACCCGCCAATTGACTATCGAATAAAAGAAACTGCTGTGCACGCGGTCTATAATGAAGCAGTGCATTGTATCGTGGAAAACGTTGTCCGGACTTTTGTGAACGGAAACGTCGTATCGCATCGCTTTTTAATTTTCTACGCGTCGCTTGATTGCAATTTTTGTGGCGAATCTGTTGCCTGCTTCGTTACAGCGATGGCTCTTTAGTGAAACAATTCATTTTTTGAATTTCTGAAGATTAAATATTTTAGGATTATAAAATTGCTGTTGTATGCCAACGCATAGTATTATCTTAAGTTAAGACTACCTACTCATCCTCCAGTAAACATCTCGAAATCCTTTCCCGATACCCGATGATTTCACCCTCCTGAGTCATTTCTGAACCTTGCCCGCAACACCTCATCCCTTACTAACCACTATCCCACAACAACCCCCACCTTTCCATTTTAAAGTTATATAAGCCCCGAATCCTTCCCTGAAAAAGGAACAGTTTGGATCGTCTTAGGACTTACGTCTGTATCGAATCTTACTCCAATATTCAAATAAAACCTTCGTCTTTTACTTCGCTGGAAGTTGCATTATTTTTATACACAAAATTAACCTGCGTACCACGGCGGAATACAACATTGCCAAGAAAATGATACATATAACACAAACGATAATTCAAAGTTACAAAAATTTCAATTGAAACACGTTTCATATCCTTTCAAATCTAACGAAATGCATACTTTCAAGTCATACTATTACTTTCAATTATGTTCCGACATTTTTAGCTAATCAACGTGAAAAAATTTGAACTGCAAAACGAATACAGTCGACTTAGTACTATCTATTTACAGATGATAAAAGCTTGTTTTCGTACAGACTCAACAATTCACCGAACCGATGATCCTTACTAAAGAATTAGGTCGTAAAGGAGGAGTCAGCAATGGCACACAAAGATTGCGATGCCACGCGAGAAATTTCCACGGTGGTATCTCTCCGAGACGATACTCAAAGGGTGAGGAAGACAAGGGGGAAGGAAACGTGCATGCGTGTTCCTTAGAGCGCCAGCTTTCCACGTTCAACGTGCAAAGGCACGTTTCCGCGCCGCGATTTTGCATTTTGCAACCGCCTGAACTGCCTACGTGTTTGTATCCGCTATACTTACGCATACAGGCCTGACAAGGAGATAGCGTTTGGTGGCGCACGAACTGGCAACATTAATCGAGAGCAATTTCGGCTACGATTTACGCTTGTCGGGCGAGCAGGGGATGAGTGGGGAGAAACGGTTGGATTAACGGTTGTGGAAACAGTGGTGATAGCGAAGGTATGAGACAGTTGTGGTTATGGAAAATGGAAAATGAGGTGAAATGATGGGATGCGACGGAACGTGTAATCAAGAGGAAACAAAAACTAACGCATTAGCGAATTTCAATATTATAAAGTATATTACAAAAGTTTTAATATATATGTAGATATATTTCGACGATGAAATTTGTGACGAAACTTCAGGGTCGCTTTGTTGCCTGAATTATACTTTCAAGTGATAATTAAATTGTAAATCTTTCGACGGTTTATATTAAAATACTGATAGAGTTTAGCAATAAATTTGTCTTTCGACAGTTTGTTTTACTAATATTCCTTAATTCTGCGTGAATATTTATTCGAGTTAATAAAAGATTAAACGAAGATGTATATACATAACTACGCACGTAGCACGTGTACATATACGAAATCACGAAGCACTATTGCGTCCACTTATACCATTACAACGTAACAAAAACACACTTCAAACACAATCAAACTGATTCTCGTCGAATCTCCTTGTGTATCGTCTGAAACCTACACCAGGAGAAGCAAAGCTGTATCGCTCCCGGAACAAAGAAAGAAAGTAGAAGAGGAGAGTCGAGGAAAAGGCAAAGAGAGAAAGGAAGAGGAGAATAATTTGTAACGAGCGGACAAGGGTCGCGTTCGCGAAAGGAGAGTCTACACGAAATTGAGCTCTTTAAAAATATGAAGTGCCGCAGAACATTATGTAAATATTCGCAGCTATGCTATGAATACCGGCCGCATAAACGGGTCAAGAGTTCTGAAGGGGTTCAAAGGGTAAAAGAAGGAAGCACCCTCTCCTAGCCACGGAAAAAATCAATAGCACCGGGTGCCTTAGCAAACATTCGAAAAAGGGATCCGAGTGTTTTCGCAAAGGCGGTCGGCGTAGCTCTTTTCGATCCCTGAACGGGTTAATTTCAATTAACAACTTAATTGCATTCCCGGCCTGTTTGGAGAAGCATCAGGCGGCGCAAACAACCCTTTCAATCGAAGAAAGGGATCAGGGATCGGGAATACACGTAAACGTGCAAAAACTAATTCGCTTCTCGAAGGGTTCTTTGGAAACGAATAGAAATTGAACGAACGAGGGTGGAAATTAAAGAGGGACAGATGCGTCTGTGTTACGTGGTAAATTAAGTTTCAATGTCCCAAATGAATGTTGGAATTTAATCAGCAGATTTATTGTTCCACGATTCCACTTTCCTCTCATTATTTTAATAAAGTTCTTTCGATGGTAATTTTTTCCGCCTCTTATTTGCGTAAATGCGCGCCTCTTTCTCTGCAAACATTTTCAATGAAAACATTGTGGACGCAGAGCAGAGTGGTTTTTGCTCTTTAAAATTATTCGGCGCTTCGCGGACTTAAAGAAAGCAAGAAAGGGGCAACAAAATATAACAGAAAACGCAGAAAAGCAGAAAAGAAGAAACTAAGAAATTGCACGGAAAAATTTAAGGAAAAATTAAAGGGAAAAGATCAAGAAGGGAAATTTAGAACAAGCAGGAAAGTAAAACAGAAATTAGGAAGAAAATTCAACAAAATCAAGAAGACAAATTTAAACAATGAAAAACTTCAAGATTTTAAGGAAATATCAAAAAAGAGGTCGAAAAGATAAATCTGTCGCTGATTATATAACGGTGGTTTAAGTGAAAAATTAAAGAAAGCAATTTCGTTAATTGAATCGCACGGGAACCAGCCAAAGCCTAAAAGACGAAAACAAATTTTAAAATAAGCTTTTCATTTAAATTCCTTTCACGATCACAGGCAGTATTCCGGAAGAAATGGGAATAGAAAACGAAGAAAAAGGAAAATAGTAATAAGAACGATCATTCAGCGAAGGATCGCGCGAAAACAAGAAGAATACTTCAGAAAGGACAAAGATGTATCGCAGTATCTCGATGAAAACTGAGCCAGATATAACGGGCCTCTCGAGGAAAAAGGCTGCTCCCGATGAATTTTACGACGGCGGTGCAACAGAAGTGAATGACCATCGAGGTTTAAGATCCACGTACATTGAGTCGACACTTTGTAACGTATGGAGGGTCGTCGATCGATCCTGGCCATCGGCGAAAGGATTTCGAGTGCACTCCCTACGCCGCTTCGAAAACCTTGCCGGAGGCCGGATCCCCGAACGAAATATTGTTTTATCCCGCGGCCACGAAGCCTTTAACGCGTGATCGTTTCTTCTCTGCCTTTGAACCGGCTCGAAATCGCTGCCCATTGTTGGTGTCGCGTCAAGAGAGATAATATTGTGCGTCGCCTTGAATAACACAGGGGAAATGGATGTTCCTTTATGGTACACTGGCAGCCAAAACTTCGAACCGCTTTCCAAACCGTAATTTTTATAATATATTGGGGGACCGGAAATTAATGTTTTTGTTACTCTATCTCTAGATATTTCGCTCAAAAACTAATTAATTTTTATCGATCCTGTATTGAAAATTTGCACGCTAGATGGCAAAAGGTTGTTGATAACGAGGATGATTACATTATTGATTAAAAATGAAAACTCGTTAACAATTTATGTGTTTGATTTTAATGTAAAAAAAAAAACATTACTTTCCGGTCACCCTAATAAAACAAATTTTCGAATGCAATATGTTTTTTAAATCTAAATCTCAAATAAAGAATGTTTTATATCTTTCCTTATTTTTTTCTCTTTTTTTAAATTTTAATTAACCCTTTAACTGCTATGGCCGCTTATATGCGTCTCTGGCGAAAGTTACTCACGTGGATTTTGGACGTGTATATGCGTTTGTCAATTCTTTCGATCTCCTATTTAGAGCAACACAATTGCTAATAGAGCACCGTCGGCCGAAAGTATTTAGTGATCAAAGGGTTAAGGGCCAGATCATTTTTGAGAGCATCCTTTATAGAAAGGTGTTAATAACATAGTGTACGGCACTAATTTACAGTTGATAAGAAGAAATTGTTAAGGGTGTTTCCAAACTTTTTATCGGTGCTGTATATCCACCGTTTTATGGTTTTCTCCCTTGTGTTTCATCATCGAGGGTTGCTTGGAGGTTGTGCGGTTATTGATATTGAAAATATTATGCTTGCTACAATGTTTAGCAATAAACTGTGTTTAGTGTTTCAGTAATAAACAGTTTATACGACTTTTATTTTTATTGCTTCTCCTCCTACGCTAGCCACGGTATCGAAAATACACGCATGCAAAAGGGAAAGATGGAAAACGGAGATAATGAAGTTACTAGGCTAGAAGTGATTGATTTATAGGTCATTGTATTTTTATGCGAGGAATATGGTAAGTGGCGTTAAAAGTGTGTCACCGTTGGGTGTCCTGTGTCACCGCCACGATTGATCATCCTATAGAAAATATTAGGGTAGCTTCCACTAACTTTTCAATCTTTTTATAAATACTGCTAGGCACTTGATAAAATACACTTTTCATAATAATTCGCATGAAGTATCGAATGCACTTAAGAATTTCTGTCGTGCGACTGTCAATCGCTAAATGATAGTTTTGCAAATTTTCCGACGGAAAGGGTTAAACGGTCGCATATATTAATTTTAATGTATTAATCGAACTAAATTAAATGAAGCTAAGAAAGTATACGAATCTTAGTAATTAATTCTTGCACTTAAAAATCTTTGAAGCTAATATCATTGAACAAATAAGAATCACCTGTCGAGTACAAAGGATTGAAGATTCTACAAAATTGCTGTGTTTTACGCGACACATATTTGATGTACACCGTGCACTCAATCTGTGTCTATTTATCCAAGCGAAAAAAAAAAACAAATATAGTACAGCAATTAGGTGGAAGAGTTGCCCCAGCGTTTGGGAAATGTAAGAAGGTCGGAGCGAGAAGCTTTCAAGTGCTTTTTCGTGTACAAGCGATGTCCACTCGTGAAACATGTCGCGCTGTAAGAAATGAATCGTCGCTTTCATTTCGAACGAAATGAATTTCGTGACTCTCAGATAAGAGACTTTTTCCCCGTTTAAAATGCTGCCGCCGTTCGCTCTTAGAACGCGTGATTCTATTTTGCTATTTTCTGAATCCGTAAGATAGTCTTCTACTATATTCCATTCAATATGGTATCCACAGTTTCTCATACTTCTATGTTATCCAAGTATCAAATTTATTAAAAGGTATTTAAATATTGTGGTTATAAATTTCTCTCGAAGCTTCAGTAAATAAATCAGAGAAGAAATTAGAAGATAATAATGTAGTATCGTAATTAATTTTAGAGCATAATATAAAGTGAGGTGTGAACAGCGGGATTTCAGACCTGCTTGGGAAAAACCCTTTGCGACGCGCGAGGCCCTCGGAAAAATGCCCAAATATGGTTATACTTGAGGAATTTTTCCGAGGTACGTGGTGGGAGAAAGGCCAAGGGTTAGCAACAGTTTTCGCTGGTCGTGTAGAGTTGAATCGGACGTTGTACCGAATAGAGTTGAATTAGACGTGACACCGTGTAGAGAGTTGTTAATTAAGTAAATTAAGTAAAATTTGTACATAGCATTGTAATTATATTCCTATAATCGAATAATAAATATTATTATTATTGTAACACTACAATAATAGAACTATTTAACCCTTTTAAGGATGGAATATCAAAAATCCTTCGTAAAAGGAACCCATTGTCGAAATTTCATGTTTCTAGCCTCTATAATTTAGGCTCTGCGATGATGAATCAGTCAGTCAGGACATGTCTTTTTATATGTATAGATAAAATCACAGTTACATCCAACACAGGCTACCTAGCAACATCCCCACCCACGGAAGGGCACGTCGTCCAATTTAAAGGCTTTATAAATACTCGAGCGTGTTCCAGGTTCCCGGTGCTCCCGCTGGATACTTCCCCCTGAACGTGTCCCGTTT
Source organism: Tetrapedia diversipes (assembly GCA_033822845.1). Taxonomy (NCBI): domain Eukaryota; kingdom Metazoa; phylum Arthropoda; class Insecta; order Hymenoptera; family Apidae; genus Tetrapedia; species Tetrapedia diversipes. The sequence goes on along the minus strand of JAOPTO010002413.1, from coordinate 810,102 downwards.
ATTGGTAATAATTAATCGGTGGCGCGCAATTAGGCTAACGATAGTCGGGGCCAACGACGGGCCTCCCTTGTTACGCTGCCGGCTTATTGCTTAAACAAAAATAACTTGGCTCGTTTCCACGCGTGGCACGTTTGAACCCAGTGCCGGCCGAAATCCACGAGAACAGCCAGCTGAAATAGAAACCTGCCACGTGCTGCGAAACAACAAGTATAAACAAGTATACGCGGCGTGACGTTTCAAACGAATCCGCCTGTTTTCCCGCCACTTTACCTGTCTATGTACCTGTTCGACTTCGTAAAGGGGTCGCGATAAAGGGGTTGAGGTCGCAGATGGAACAACTTTGTACATGGAGATCGGAGCGTGTCTTTTTTTGAACAGAACATTTATTAAAATGTATACGTGTACGTATGGTTCAGAATACAAAAGGTAGCGGGCAAAAGCTTAAGACGAGAGGACAATGTAGAGCATAGTTTAATGGTTTGTAAATATTGTCTGTGTAATCATTTTTATCGTTATTATGTTAGAATACTATTTAGGTATTGATTAGCATAAAACACGAATTTTGTTTATCGTGCTATTTCTTATAAATTAATTAATTTAGTTTCGTTGACTGTTTGGTCTTAAACTTTTGTAAGAGCTTTAGTGGATTTAGCGTGATATTGTATACATTACGTATTGATGCTTCAAAATAGAAAATCTAAGATATTTTATGCAAGTTCAGTTTGGACCGTTCAGTCGACCAGGGGTGTAAAAGATAACAAGTTAATTTCCTAATATTAAATTCACGACAGATACGGCAAAACAATCGGATTCGGTCAGAAAATACAAAAGCAGCGGCCCGTTTCGCCGTTAAACGGTGCCTCATGAAAAGCATCACCCGAGTAACCTCCAGAGCACATAAATAAACCGCAAAACAAGACCGCTCGCCGTTTCACCATTTTTCACTACCTCCCAAAGACCCTCCTGAAAGAAAAAAAAACGAGAAAAGAAAAGAGAAAAAAAGGGAAAAAGCAAGCGAAAGAACGAGTGACATAAAACTTCAATCGGACAGAACCCTGGTGAAACTGTGGCCCGGAGACCGCGAGAGCCCGCCCCTTGTTTCCGGTAACTCGCTGTAGCGCCGAACTCGGCCTGGACGGTAACCGAAAGTGGGGTGTACTCGTTAAAAATTATTACCAAGCCTTCGACTTTCAGCGGCCGAGCTGCCCGGGCTGCAGCTCACTTTTTTCCCCTCTTGTTTCCTTCTTCCCGGGCCCCGCCTTTCGCTGATAATTGCCAGCCTCGTTATCTGCACACGAGGGACTGCAGGCATCCGTTTCGCACGCGAACAAAACGCGGTATCTTCTTCGCGCCACGGCTATAGGGGCGCGGATAGGGGAGTGGGGGTGGAAGCATCCTGCCGCGAGTTCCGCCCTAATAAATGCGGCCTCTAATTAAGATTTCGCCGATTAAACTTTCAGGCCGCGGCGTGCAGCCCGGGATCGGCAACTTTGTTTCTTTCGACGTTAACTCGCCCCATTTATTCCGACTTGCTTACCACCCCGAGCCAGCCGCGCGGCGGAACACCATCGGTGTATTTACCCTGATTTTACGATCGCTACCAAGCGCGGACTACGTTCCCCGGCTGGCTTTTATCGGCTCGCCGGCATCGACCCCTCTCGAGTCGATTATTTAACGATAAACGCCGGTGTTTGGACATTGGGATACGGTGCGTTGGGTCGAGGCGTATGAAACAACAGTGGTGGTTGGAAGGACGATTGTTGGAAGGAAATTGAATTAGTGGCAGGGGAAGGATTTTTATTTTCTCGCGCTTTAAGAAGTTCTTTTTTTTTATTTACGCTATTGAGCCCCAAGTGGGATTATAAACAAGACGCCCGTTGCTGGGCATATCAACATTGAGAGCTGATTACACAGAAAGTCAGAAGTGACATTCAGTACTTGTCTATATAATAAGGAGGCTAGCTTTATAGGGAAATGTGATGAATCTTAACATAGTTAAGTTGTATGATTAGTATAGTATGGTATATATAATTAGTATTCAAGGGCTTCGGTGTAACAAGGACGAGAGGTTATTTAAAATTTTTTTCCCGAACATCGCTGTTACATCTTTTTCAGAACCGAAATTGGAAATTAAAATCTGTAGTAAAATGCGGGAATTATTGACATGAAAGTGACACTACTTTTAATTCTTTAAGCGTTGTTCTTTGAGAGCTGAGCTTTTGCATTCGCGTCCTTCTTGTTGTTAACGCCTCGATTGTTTTTTATCTGCGATGCGATGGGAAGGTTATGAAAAATATGTGTGAACTTCGGAACGTTGACATCTAAATGGATTTAATTAATAGTGGAACTACCATCATTTAAAGTGTAGGTATTTCTAGCGAATAAATCAAATTAAAAATTTTATGAAAAGTATAGGTATTGTGAGAGATGCAAAATTATTTATTTGTTTTGTTTATATGAATTTGGAGTGAATTTAGGAAGGACGTTAGAACAAATTTAAAAAGCTTCTACGAAAAATTATTATGAAGTGAGCAGTTCTACTGTTAACGTAACATATTCGTGCTCGTAGAAAATTAACTACAATATCTTTCACTTTTATATTAAACTCTTCAAAAGTTCCGGAAACTCGATTATTCTACGGGCAGCCTGAAAAAATTAATAATTTTTGAATAGCTAATTAAAGAAGTTTTTAAATCCCGTTGCTGGCTAGGAACGGTTTACAATTTTGTTTTTAATTATAAAAACTTCGTAATTCGCGGGTAACTTTAAGAAATTTAATACATTGCAAGTTAATATAATGAAAACTTTTCTATGCTCACGTCGGCGCTCATTCGACGTCTGAAATCTTTTCAAAAAAATGTTAACACTGAGATATTACCGATTAATTTATCACGCAACCATAAAAATAAAAAAAGCAGCATCAATCGTAAATCACGTGCACAGAAATAAGCAAGGACAGCTCGAATAAATAAATTCCAAAATCAAAAGCTACTTTCGGCATTATTATACTTCGCACCCCTGTGCCATTTATTTTTCTACCTAATCAATGATTATTCTGAACAGCAGAATCTTTACAACCCTCACGCACAGAGTGTCCAGTAAATAATAACACGATTTTATCTTAAAGGAAGAGTCATGAAGAAAAATTCCAATCTACGATGCATCTGGAAATGTACATTTTTTTATAACCTACTTGATTATCTAATACACGACGAAATTCGCGAAGCGAAGGCAATTTCGCCGAACTCTCGAAACTCCGTTTTTCTCAAACGATCAAACTAGAAAACGAAATGCTTCGTTCCCTTTCTTCGACTAATTTATCCACTTAGAATCACCTCTTTGCCGCCTAATTCTTTAGACGATACACACACGAGATTAAAGCTGCAAGGCGAATTCCGCGAGCGACGCGGCGCTTTATCAGCTCGCTTACAAAATTACACCGGGCCTTTGTGCATCTTCAACAAAACACCGGCGTTCTCGCGAATTTTCCAGCGCGAAATGCTTCCGAGCACAATTCTATCGCCGTTGCCGAAAACGCGAGCCGCTGTGCGCGCTTAAAGAGGGACAAAAGGGGGATGAAGAGGGCGACGGAGCGCACACGCGTGCCGTTTTCACGAGACGAGCGACGGCACGCGTGCAGATAAACGCATCTGTTAAATTTGTGCCGTCGTTGAAGAGTACACTACCGACGAAAAGTTAAGAACAGTTATCGGCAGACTGCGAATGTTCATGCAAATAAAGCTACGGGACCTGGACAAAAATATGTTTCATAATCAGAGGATTCTAGGAACATTTTGTCTTGCACTTTTTGCATAATGTATATGTTTTACATATTTCTGTTTTGACGCATATGCGATAATATATTATTCCCCGTGTATACCTTGAGCTCACATAAATCATCTACCTCGTTAAATCGATTTAATAATATAAAAAATGGAAACTATAGACTTACAATTAAGATCAGTCAACAGAAATATATATATGAACCGTATAAATGAATTATAAAACATCCTCCATGATTGTTAGGTAAAAGTTAAAAGAAAAAGAAAATAAATACTACTTTAAAAAAGAATGCAAGACTTATAGAGTTCAGAAAAGTTTCAGACCTTGACAGAAATATGTTTAATAATCAGAGGATTCTAGGAACATTTTATCTTGCACTTTTTGCATAATGTATATGTTTTATGTATTTCTGTTTCGACGCATATGCGATAAGATATTATTCCCCGTGTATACCTTAAGCTCACATAAATCATCTACCTCGTTAAATCGATTTAATAATTTAAAAATTGGAAACTATAGGCTTACAATTAAGATCAGTCAATAGGAATATATATATGAACCGTAGAAATGAATTATAAAACATCCTGGATGATTGTTAGGTAAAAGTTAAAAGAAAAAGAAAATAAATACTACTTTAAAAAAGAATGCAAGACTTATAGAGTTTAGAAAAGTTTCATGTATTTTATAGAGGTAAATTTATAGAGGAACCGATAAATATACCACAACATTGTTTGTGCAAATTTAAGTATGCAGCGATCCTTTCCGGCGTATAAATTAATTTTCACCGACAAACACCATCGCCACACGCCATTAAATTCAGAAGGATTGTAATTCACTGTAATTCAAATTAAAATACATCCGCATAATTATAACATGTTTGTTAGCACTTAATATTGCTTTTACAACTTAATGTAGTGTATTCTTAATACCAAAAATATTTGCGTATATTTTTATGCATATTTATCGTGCATAAGCATCCGCAGTCTGGCTATCAGCATTGCACCCCTATCGAGTCACAATTTTTATCGGTTTGCATTGAAACTTCCGTTCGTTTTTTTTGAAAGTGTTACAAAACCAGAAATGTAACGTAACCATGACAGAAAAACGAATAAATTCTTCTACTATAAATAAAATAAAAGCTTAATTCTTTTTCGTTAGTTGTCTTCCTTTTCTTTCTGATTTTTCTAAGTCCACTCTAAGCGATGCTTTCCTCGGATCGTCAAAGCTGATTGAAAACTTTTGGCTGGTAGTGTATATCCCATCCTTTACACGAGCGACTGTGACATCGCTTGGCGCAGTTAATCTTGACGGTTAACGAGCCGAAATTTGTCCGCGTGTTGCGTCCCGATTAAACGCGGCCACCGGAATTGAAAGCTACGCGGAATGACGGGAGGTGGACAAAAATGAGAAGCTTTTGGGAGAAAACAGGGCTAGAAATGTTGGCTAGAGATATTAAATTCAGGAGAGATAATAAAATTAAACTAATAGCGATAACATATATATATTTAATAATAAATAGTATTTATATGATAACTCTGTTGGCTGTAGATTTTAACAAGTAACTCGTGCATGAATCCTTTGGATCATTTATTCTGTTACACATCATTACTAGTATTATTTTAGCTTTTATTTTCATTGTAAATATTGACGGCTATAAACGAACTCGTATACTAACGAATTTTACCCGTAAATTAATAAATTAAATAAATCAATATATACAAATTACATTTGTAGTATCGTAATTAATTTTATAAAGTGGAAGAGGGTGAGGTGTGAACAGCGGGATTTCGGACCTGCTTGGGGGAAACCCTTGGCGACGCGCGAGGCCCTCGAAAAATGCCCAAATATGGTTATACTTGAGGAATTTTTCCGAGGTACGTGGTGGGAGAAAGGCCAAGGGTTAGCGACAGTTTTCTCTGGTCGAAAAGAGCAGAGTTGAATTGGGCGTTATACCGAGTAGAGTCGAATTGGACGTTATACCGAATAGAGTTGAATTAGACGCGATACCGTGTAGAGAGTTGAATTAAGTAAAATTTGTACATAGTATTGTAATTATATTTCTATAATCGAGAAATACATATTATTATTATTGTAACAGTACACATTATATATACTTTTAGTTTTCAATTTTACTCATTCGATGCATCCAATTATATCCGCTAAAAATCGTTCGTTTCTCGGCATTAACGTTCACGAACAATTGAAAAGCACGAATTCCACAAGCTGACCAAACGTAACAAAGAAAGTAGCGTTTCGTTCGTGTCTCGAGAAGAAAAAGAAGGTACGGCAGCAAAGACTAAGAAACGGCAAGGGAAAGCGGGTTATTAAGCGCGATAATGTACTTGCATAGCTTATTCTTGTCCAATCGAGGACAACCAATTAAGCCGGGATTTGCTCGCAGGCCGCATTCACAGTATAAATGGTGGAAAAAGTTTTCCCCGAAGAGGTTGGATGCCCGGGTCCCGGGGATCTGGCTAAAAACTTCTGCTAATGCAAAGAATTCTTAAGTTCGCCTCGCCGTCTGCGGAGCCGAGATAATCGTGGCAGCCGCGGCTTTCTCTGTGCTGGCGCGCAATATTGTCTGATTCAAGGATAATTAGAGGGAGCTCCGAGCGGAGTTCGGCGCTTCTTCCAAGCAAACAATTCGAACAGATAAGATTAATATTACGAGAATTGAACACGGGACGTGGTAATGTTCGTGCAATTCGCCGATCGATGCTCGAACAACGTCTGAAAATGTTTGGTCGAATTTTTATAACGTTTAAGCAAAATTTATATCGGTAATAATTTTCATTCACCTGAGACAATTTGAAATTTATGCGCAAAGGAAGAATTTATGATTTCATGGATACAATAGCGAGCAAAAGTTTAAGACGACAATGCAAAACATAGTTTCATGGTATGCAAATATTGTTTGTATACTTATTTTTATCGTCATTATGGTAGAACACTATGGTAGTATACTTATTTATATCGTTATCCCTTATTAATTTATTTATTTTCTTTGAGCGTTTGGTCTTAAACTTTTGTGCGTCGCTGTATGTGACCTTAAATAAATGAAACCAAAGTTTTACGAGATATACTAGGCGGGTAAGTAATTATATGCATTCTATGAGTATTAATCAGTGAAATAAAGGTTTTGTGGGAAAACTTTAGAAATGCGATGTGCTGTTATTTGGAATAAAAATGTAAAACAGATAAACGTGCGAAGGATTTATAGTTCTATGGGCTTCGTATTGAAATAAAAGGCTTCTGATTCCTGTTATACCTGTACGATGGACGCGATGTGCATTTTGTTCGCAATTATTTCAATAAGCAAGTATCGATAACTGTATGACCCATTGATCACGTTGCACAGTACTCGTACGCAAGTTCTTTGATTTGTGCGTTCGTTTTTTAAAACGCTCGAACGATCAAAAGAGCATTCAACATCATTGTCTCGAAAACGCGTACGCGTTGTCGATAAAATATCTTCGCATGCTACATTTAGCTTCTGGACTGCGCGCAACTTTCGCGTACGAAACAAATGAATAAAGCTTCGTTCTTCGGTTTCCGAATGTAACTAAAACGAATTATAAATCATAAAATTGCATGTCCTCTGATTGTACAATTCAATGTTTCTCTATTTATACGTTTCACAATTTATTTCATTCGATTAAACAATAATTTCGACATATTTTATTGCACGCGCACAAAGTATTCTAATACGTGTGATCAGAGGTTCTATAGTTGAATTTAAAAAGTTACTAAATTGTAATTAAGAATTGGTGAATAAAATCATTGGTAAAAGCTATTAAATAAAAATTAAACATTACTGAATGATAATTAAAAATTACTAAACTATAATTAAAATAAACGGAGAACTTCTACTTTACGTTTCGCTTTGTCTTACAATTTATATCTCAGAATTTCCTCGGCGACGATCCGACGATATTAAAAGAAACATTCCCTTACCGTGACGTTTTATCGAAACTAAAAATACAGGACGGCAGGTCTGTGACATTGAAATCGACAGAGTCGCTTAATTGGAATCGAGGAGAATTTCCAGGATGCCGGCAAGAGGAACGGTGTTATTAAAGGAAAAGATAACGACAGTAGGGAACGAAACAAGTTCCGGCATCGTCTGTGTACACTTTTCGTAGGTTGCGCCAACTGTGAAACCGGAGATTAAACCAGAAACGGCAATATGGTGCTTCCTGGCCTATATAAAATATTTGTTCCCCCGATAAAAGCGCATTCTGGCTGATCAGTTCTGCAGAAATGAAAATTAACGTTTGTTTCCAGGCTTTAAATACATAGTTGATTGTTCAAACCGTTGAAAGGTTCAAACATTATGACTACAGATATTATTATACGTGAAGGAAAATTTACAAAAATTTAAATTTTGTACGTAAATGGTAATTTATGGAATGATAATTATTCAAAAAGATACAAAATTTATTTAATTATTTATATAACTAATTGGATTAAATTGCATGCTCATTATTTATTTTAATCGAACAGACAAATTATTAAACACCAACCGTGAAAGCTGTTTACAGATAAATTATTAAATAGCAGTCGTATAAGAAAGTTATACCGATAACTTGGTGTATTGGAATAATAATTTGTTTTTCGTTAAGTCCATTAATCACACCGCTGCAACAAATATACTTCCACCCTATTCCTTCAGCCATCTGTTTAGCAGCAATAAAAAATTGCAAATCCCGTTTAGACAGCATTCAGACAGCTTCGCTCTCCACTTTTGAACTCACAGTTGTCTCAATCAAAATCTTCTCCCAGCAACTGCGTCACACGCTGAATTTCTAATTCAGCAGAAAGCAGAACGTACATAGACACGAATCCATGCAAACTGTTGCAAACATCGTCAAACAGGCTATCAAACGTAACCGCTTTGCAATTTGCGTTTTGCATTAGTTTACGGATAAAAGACGAGCACAGTACGCGCGAGCACGAGAGAGAGAGAGAAAGCGAGAGAGGGATAGATAGATAGAAGGGGTAGAGAAAGGGTGAAGATGGGTACACCCTTCGAACTCGATCTGCCGCTCGATAAGGCGGCCACCCTCTGATAACGGTGAAAGGAACGAAATTACCAAAACGTAGCTAGCAGACAATTTGAGCCGCATTACGCTGCTCTACAATTTCGTTATCGTTGCAGGAGAGTAGTTGCAGGGTAAAGGCACAAACGGGGCGAGCGAGAAGGGGGTAGGTGCGCCGCCAGTGCACAGCACACAAAGTAAAATAAACTCGGCGATGCCTCGCGATTCCCTGGCCTCAGAATCCTCCTCCCCTGCCCCGTACGTTCTATCCGTAGATCGAGATCAAAGATCAGAGAGGACGAGCAATGCCTCTGCTTTCTACGTCGACGCTATGGTAATTCGTTCGACGTGTAGTTGCGTGCGCATCGGTGCCGCTGATGGAATTAATGTCTTGTAAAATTCTCGACTCGAGGGACTGTAATGGAAGCGGGTCGAGAGGACGGGGGTGGGGAGGGAGGGATGAACGAGATTTTATGGGCCAGAAATCGGAGTTCTGTTAACGTGTGATGATGCAGTTTCAGGTTAGTCACTGTGGATGTAAAAATGTGGGACGGATGAAGGAATAAGGACTGGGGGATGGCTCTCAGGCTCTCGTTTATTGTTCTACGAACAATAGGGACGGGGTCGAGTTCGATGTGTACTCGTGAATCCAAGTATAAATTCCAATGTAAAAGTTTTACGTTAGGGCATTCGAATGGTGTTCGTGAGAGATAACGATTTGTTCGGTGTACTCGCGGGATAGTATTCAGATTGTGCAAGCTGGCTTTGTATTCAAAAGGAGGAGTATTCGCAGGGTTTGAGAATGTACTTTGTAGTAATGCTTTGTGGTTTGGAAGAACAGAAAGTTGGGAGAAATATGAGTGCTCAGACACCGAAGGATGATGCACTGCCTCTCATTCTTAATACTTTTGTTTCATATTATCAGTTTCGTTGTTTCAGCTTTTGGTTGGGTCAAGATACTTTCAAGGAATTCGAGTCAATAATATTTGCTCCAGATTCGACTGTACTATAGACTATCGCTTACATTCCTCGAAGTATTTATAAAACGTTGAAACCTAAGGTTTCTAGGTTCTAGACTACTTCAAAGTATGTATTGTTTTCCTCTTTTCAACTATGAAATGAGAGGAATACAATATAACTACAGTGTGCTAAATACGAAGGATTTCGTGTATTTTTAATTTTTCGTTAAATTAATTTTCTCTTGATGGATTGCATATTAGTACACTTTCTATTTCCATGAAACACTCAAAACCTTCAACGTTACATTAACAAATTTTGTTTATATTAAAACTACAGTGCCAGAAATATTATAAAGAAACTTAAGTGCACAACAGAACTAAAATTAGCACATAATTTTTAGTTTCAAGAAAAGTGAAAGCTTTTTAGTGTCAGTAATGAAAATAATTATATGTTTGTTACATGATACCAAAATTATTTGAATTTGTCAACCACCAACATTTAAACCACAAAAATTGAACAAAATTATAACCATCTTTGTCCAGCAATCACAGCGAATCGCGTTAGCTAAAGGGAATAGCTAGGAAGATTGAGAACGAGTTCAGAGGAAACGAAAATAGAAGAACGTCGCGAACAAAGGGAAAAATTTCGATCGAATTACTGCGCTTGAAAATTCCTGAGGACGCTGTACACCGTTCTTCCACGAAGAAGCGAATAAAACCTTAAAGGAGTACACCGGCATGACGTAAAGCAAGCTGGACGATCTCTCCGGCATCCCTTTTCTGTCTTACGCTCTGTGGATCGTAAGCATATAGAGAGCCTTCCGAAAGTTCAGACTACTTGGTTTCTACTACTCATGTCAGATACTCGGACTAATCTTCGTACGAATTTGGAATGAATCCTTTGATGCTCACGTTATTTTTGCAGAAACTAGTAAAACTATTAATTTAACAAAATTGTTAGCCCTTTTGCAACGGTTGAGTTGATCGGTGGTGTACTCTATTACTACACTAGATTCAGAGTGTAACAAGTTAGTATAGTTATTTTAATTATTTATTGTTTAATAAGATTTATTTATTCCGTATATTTATTTATTGAAAATTTAAGTTTTATTAATGGTAAATTTATTGATTATTTTTTAATTTTTACACATTGAATTCCTTTAAATTTATTAATTTTAAATTTAGATTTAATTTGTTAGTTTAAATAGTTTAAGAAGAATATTAACTTGATTTTACACTATGATAATCTAGTGATTTACACAAAATTTAAAGTGTAACATCTACTACTTTATTGTGTGAAGTAAATTATTCTCGTTAACGATAAGTTATTAATGACAATCAGGATAATCAAATTCGAAAAATTATAGGGTGATTAGTAATTTTTAATATACAGTAAGCGTTTAATGTTAAATGACAAATTATTTACTCTTAACAAAGATAGGGTTGATGCAATTATTTCTAGACTGCAGAATAAGATTTTCTTTCCATTACACGTATATCGTTGTCCTTGCAATTTTTTCATTTTTTAGTTTCGTACCTCCTGCTTTCTTTATTCTTTGGTCATTTATTAAGGGATTTTTTAAAGGCATCAAAATTTTTGCATTTTTCGTTCCTTGTTACAGTGTTACATTTTATGGAATACGTAACGATCACATATCTTTGATCGGCAATATAAGTATGTGCACCACTGGGTTTCTATGGAATTTCAATCGAATTACCGTGCTCGGAATCTAAAATTTAAATTTATCTAAAATTTCGTGCGGAAACGAGAGCTTACACCGTCGCGACGCTGTTCCGTCAGATATGGGAACGACACGACGCGACGTCGAGCTCAAAGACGCCATGATATTCGTGGGGTTTGCTGTTGGACTCGGAAAATGTTTTCCCGGGTGGTACATTCAGGAACACAGTGACATAAGATACTTTAATTCTTTACCTTACATTTTCTACTTTTTACTTGTTTACAAAATCATTCCCCAAAAAACCAACATTTACGTTAATATATATTTGTAAACAGATCAACAGATCAATTTTTTATAATCAACTTTAAGATCATCGTTACGCGATTTCTGTAATTCAAAGCGGTGTATTACCTACGATGGAACATTATTATTCTTAATAACAATATAAATTTTAACGCAAACTAATCACAAAATATCAATTGCTTGACCCTTAACGAACGAACGCCACCATATTCGCGACATTATAAGTATTCCAAATATTCGCTTCAGTATCATTTGGTATGGACATATCTGTTCATATACTTATTACCGAAAATTTCCATAAAATCCAACAAAACGATATTAATTATGCACTTTTTCCCACTCTGGGAATAAAGTAATTAATTTCTTAAAAATCCTTTGATTTACTAGTTGTTGTTCTGAAAAAATGCATTCGTTCGTTAAGTATTAATACGCTACACGATTTTGCTTTTGAAATATTTATATAAAGAATTTGACAATATTCTGGAACGCTAAAATAATTGATATTAATCAAATGTTTTATTTAAATTATTAGTATCGCACCGTGTACACCAACATAAACGTCATAATTCATTTTGTTACACGAAAACGTACATGACCTACATCATCACGCACCAGCAAGATATCTCCGTGAACTATAACTTCCCGGCTTCCACCCCCATCAAGGAACGCAATAAAACATACGCCGTAAAATCACCCTGGCTCGTGCCGCCCCATAACCTACCTCATAACCCAATTAACTCCACTCCGCCGTTACGCTTCTCAACGCTGTGCAGCACCCTGTTCTCGAGTCATCTACAATTTCAATAAATTCCTCCAGGTCCCTGCACTTCGCTCCTCGCGGCTTCTCTGTTTCCGCTCGACCGGCACCCTAGTCAACCAACCTGTTCCCTTTTATAGCGACGGGATCAAGTATATTGCGAGCGGTGTGCGAATACCGAAAGTAAAGCCTCGAATGCTTAACGAGTACCTCGAAGAAAGGAAATACACACATATTTGGTTGAAAGTGGAAGAAAAACGTATAGGTGGGACAATTATGTGTATATGAAGTTTAGAGGTGTGAATTATGGGAAAATATAATTTTTATACGGTGCACAAAGTATTTTTCCAGCTCGCTAGAATGAAAAAAAAAATTAGTTTGGAAGTAACTGAAATTTTTGTAAGTTTATTCTTGACGTTTCGAAATTCAGATGTATCTTTAAAATCAGAATTGGAATGAGAAAGTATTGGAAATGAGGTTTAAAGTTACTAAATGAAATAAACTTTTATTTAAAATACTTTAATTCTTTATTATATGGCACGAGGAAGGTGCAGACTCTAACCGAATTTTACGAGTTTTGTCATGAGATTGGCAAACGCAGTGATCGAAATTCCTACGACCCCATTCGGGTCCTTTAGCTCTTTCGTTCTGTATCTTAACGTTTTCTTACTTTCAAAATTGCCAGATGCGGCTTGGGTTCTTGGAGGAAACCCCTCAGAAAGTATGTTAAAAGAAAGCTGGTTTTTTGGTTAATTTTTGTTTCGTATTATTTCTGTATTCAAATTCTAATAGAGAGAACAAATAAGGAGGTGCAAGGGAAGTGCGTGTGAGTCTTCGAGAAAAAAGAGTTAGTGAAAAAGCGGAGAACGTGTCTTGTGGTAGTCGTAACATTTTCGATTCATAATAAACATAAATTTTATCAATCTTATCAGTCTCAAGCTTCAATTATTAATCTGACCGCAATCTAACATTCCCACGATATTAACTTGAATTCGTGAGCGCATACTGAACTTGGTCTCGTCACTGCAAAAATAGAAGTTCAGAGTAGGAGCTCGTAGCACGTGTTACATTGCGCCTTCGACGTTTCACCGTGAAAACCTTCATGGAAACTCCCTTCGTAGTAGTTCTTCGTTCTCTGTTCTCCTCTCGTGCTCGCGACGCTCTTTTTAGAGGACGAAAATAATCTGTCCGACGAAATGGCCGTTTCTCGGCCACAGCCACTCGGTCTCGTCGTGTTCGAGGACAGATCCGTCAGGGAAAAATGCATGCCTTCGAGCTGGCCTCGTCATCGTCGAAGCTTGCGGTTTCTTTCCTCTCCAACATTATGCAGAGGATGGCTAACAGAATGGCACCAGGGGCAAAAGTTCGAGCAACCTTGCGGTAACATGATTGTAAAATTCAAAAAAAATCCTTGTACCATACTTGAAAGATGAAGAAAGAAAGAAATTAAAAACAATGACGAGCAATTGCTTGGAAGTTAGAATACATTATTTAAATTAATGTATCGTATAGTTAGAGAATTATTATATTAGTACTTATAATAAATATCTTCGATTCAATGCGATTTTGCATACAAAACAATGTTGCTCGTATTTTAGTTTCTGAAATCCAGCTTCGCTTCTTGGACGTAAAGATATATTAATTTTTAATTTGTGTAAGGCGAATGGTAATACTTAGGAAGCTTGTTGTACGATACATATTCGATTACACCAATACCTCGCTTTGCGTCGTTTCGTTTTGCGTTTTTTCGATGTTGCGTCGCTGCTCAATTAGTACTAATTTTCATTGCGCGTCGTTAGGTTTTCGAGGTTGCGTTGTTTTGGATTCGAGTCTCGAATTTTTTTCTTGTTTTCTAACAGATGGCTCTACTTTTGTTTCTAATTGTGCCATGCCAAAAAAACTCGGTAATTCCTCTTCTAACCGAAAATCAACGTAATTTTAATACAGTTTTATTTTCACTTTGTTTTGCTAATTTTAGAGTTCAGTTTCAATCTTCGATCTTTACATGGTTTGCTATAGAAAATCTTAATTCACTTTGCGTCGTGTTTTTTTGGAACGTAACCCCGACGCAAAGTGGGGTATTGGTGTACTATATTCTGTACTGTATTCGATTCGCATAATAACACGTGGCTATATGGCACAATTGGTGGATATTATAGTTTCAGGCAGTAATAAAAATACGTGTGTACTGTTTTCAAGATTGCGTTATAAATGGTGGATTTATAGGAGCTACAATCGATAAGATCCGCACTTCTTCGGCTAGCCATCTTCTCGTTCCTGTACAGTATACTCGTCTGTTTGCCAACCGTAGGGATGGCCTATATTTGCGGTCCGAAGTGCTTCTTGATTGGGAGTCTTCGATTATATTTATTCGATCGTGTTTGCGGTAGCTTTATGTGCTTTTAAATTTTTTAACGTTAGCAGAAGTGTTTCAGATGGATGTTGAAAAATTATTCAAGGATCAACAGTGTACGCGATAGAGATATCTGTTTTAATAGAAACTACAAAAAGAAGTTTCTTTTTTCTCTCCAAATTAAGTAGAAAATAAAAATTTACGATGCTTGATCCTGCTATTCGCTATAGCAACCCTTCAAGTTTTCTGCATTCAAATTATAGCAATCCAATGAACAATTAATACATGTTGTTCACTATAAAATATTAGGTTGTTCGGAAAGTAATTTCGTTTTTTTTTTTTTTATGAAAATGAAAGACGATTTTCTTATAGTGAATAAATATTTTATTGAATTATATATTGTCTATTCGATAAATTTAATCTCTCAGTGGTCTCACGAGTTGTTATTTGCATCAATTAATGCCTTTATTGTGTTTTCGTCAGCTTCAACTAACCTTCCAGAATGTGGTGCATCTCCATCATCAAAATTGCGGGATCGAAATTTTGCAAACCAGTTTTGGCACTGGAGTTCTGTCAATACATTTTTTTCATCGGATAATTTTTTCCTTGCTTGAATAGCATTTTTACCTTTTCGATAGTAAAAAAGTAAAATATGCCGAAAATGTTGCTTTTTACTTTCCATATTTGAAAGAGCACTAATCAAAAACTACTGGGTAGAATCAACCGAAACCTTTCACAAGCAAGCCTTGCTGTATATGCTGTCAAAATATATAATGATCATGTGACTTAAGTGTGAAGTCGGTTATGAAAAAATACAATTAAGCCCTGTGTAGGAAAAAAAACGAAATTACTTTCCGAACAACCCAATAGAAACCTGACATTTATTTATCGAATATGCAAGCTTTATTTCAAGGTGTGCAAACTCTAAAAGAGCAGCAGAATTAATGATACGCAAATCTGTTCCACACACCCAACGAATTACTGGTAACTTTCAAGCACGATTCATCCGTACCAGATTCAGCAAACGTCGCCGCTGTGACAAACACGATCGGAGACTTGTTTTAATCACCTTGTAAATTCACGAAGTTCCTTAGACAGGTCTAATTAGCATGAAATTTGAAAGGAAGATCAGGGTTCGCGTGTAGGTGGTTACCGCTTTGATGCAGCCGCGTTCGGGTCTCTTCCAAGCGGACAATCAAACATTCAAACGAACCGTGAGTAATGAAGTTTTCGTAGGCTCAAAGGCGTCGAATTTGCGATCGCGTCGAATTTCCTCGCGTACTTTTCCGTCCGAAACACAGACACGTTTGTTAGATCGTTCTCCGGACACGATTCTCATCAAAACCTCTTAGCGAGTACGTAATTTTCGCTTCGATAAACAATTATCATAGAGACACGGTAATTATCGTAGAAAATAACAGCAAGAATTATTTGAGAATATAATAAATATAGTGAATACTATAACGGATAGAAACAAACTGGCGAATATTTCAAATAGATAAAAATATCCAAACAATTCGGGCATAACTCGGATAATAAACGAAGCAAATAATATGTTAACATGCTTCGTGATGTTATCATTTAAATATTTTCATAATCTCATAAATATAACTTACACAAATATTCTACTGCAGCAGTCTTCGCCTAACAAATGAAGATAATTGTCAATCACGAATAGATGACATGCTATTTTCGTATAAATTATAGAATTATAGCTTGAGGCAATTATATTCGAACAATTTTCGGTACAGAAACTCATACACAGTTTGCAAGCTATTCCCGGGTATCCATATAGACGTATCCTTAAAATAACGCGAAATGATGGAACAACTGACATTGATCGCCATAACATTAATCCCTTCACGTACAATAACGTCTGGGGGACGTCATTCATTTCATGTGACATTGTAGACTTTGACGTCTTCGAAACGTTAAAAACTGTTATTTGATATGCATTAAGTTATTCAATTATTCCACTCGTGCGTCGATTCCGTTTTATGTAGAATGTTCAATATGCTCCCCCCTGCCTTTTCAAAAAGAATTTCAAAATAAAATGTTCTGTTTCCAAGCTTGCACATAACTGTTCAATTCCGCCAAATTAAATAGTATTTTTCGGACGCATCAAATTCCGTTTTATTCGTATGCCAACGCGGGTTAACATCCGCGCAGACCTTTTCGCGAGTCATTTCTTTTCAAAACTCCATACCCCTCACAGCACATCAGGAATCCTCGAATCGATTTGTAATTGCGAGACGGCCCATCAGCTGCTCGATATTCCGCTCGTACATCTGTAAGGCGCTCGACATTTCGCAAATCCACGCCCGCTTTTCATCCCTTCGTTTCATTGTTCCCGCGAGGGAGCCTCGCGAAGTGGAAGAAGAAGAAGAAGGCGAAGAAAAAGGGAAGAAGACGAAGAAGAAGAACGGGAAAAAGGAACAGAAAGAAATGGATTCCAGCTATGCGTACGCATCATGCAGGTACAGTAACGGACAAAAGTTTAAGACGAGAGGACAATGTAGGGAGGTGTTTCCTAACGTGGGGCCCACGCCCCACAGGGGGGCAATTCGAAAATGGACTCTATATATGTTTTGAAATTTTACTTACTGTGTTTTGTTAACAATTTCATAGTGATTTCTTCCTAGAACCTATCATTTATGTTTCTTAAGTGAACAAATCAATTTTTTAATGTTAAAAATTATGTATGTTACATAGGGGGGGGGGGGCATAAAAAGTTTAGAAAGGTTAAGGTGGGGCATGGCACAAAAAAGGTTGGGAAACACTGATGTAGAACATAGCTTTATGGTTTGCAAATATTGCTCAAATTTACTTACTTACTTTACTATCAAAATTACTTATGATAGAACACTATTTATCGATTAGCATAGAATACAAATTTTGTTTATTATACCATTGCTTTTGAATCAATTAATTTATTCTCGTTGACTCTTTGGTCTTAACACTTAACCGACCGAACGGGGAGATCTCCCATTTTGTCCTCAACAAAGCGTTGCAATTGATTCTGTTTGCTTTTGTTATTAGTTAGTCTTGAACTAGTACTGTTCATAAATTTTCCAAAACACAATTTTTAATAAATTCAACATCAGCTTAGGACCAACTAATAACAAAAGCAAATAGAATCAATGGCACTGCTTTGTCAAGGAAAAAATGGGAGATCTCCCCATTCGGTCGGCTAAGTGTTAAACTTCTGCCTCTGACTGTAACTTAAAGAACTTCTTTGGAATTTCGAAATCTCTTTAACCCTAGATTCATAAACATTCGTCCCACAGACAACACTTGTAACTTTTAAAGTGAAACAGATAGAAAGATGAGCTTCGATTGCTCAGAATAACTGATTGTATTCATTTTAATTTCAGAAAATTACTGATTAATAGACAACTTTTCAAATTTAAACTGTGTTTTATTGATCCTTGTATTCTGTACAACAAAAATCATCAATATAATATGCCCGTCTGAGAGACGAATGTTTACGAATAGTGTATCTCCAATGCATGTTTATGAATCCAGGGTTAAAGTTCGAATAATTTAGAAACTTTTAGATTGCGTCGAATTCTCTAAAACGTGACGTATCGTAAAATCGGTGTTGAAACTTCGACGTTCAAAAACGCCTGGAAAGTTTCACGGGTTCGGAAACATAAAATTGACACAGTTCCGTTACTAATGGGATTTATCCGCAAATACTGATTTGTGAATGGGATTTATACCGAAACTTTAAACTTTTGTCCGCTACTGTAAGCATCGATAAGCGAGAAGCTATTTCTGCTCCATCGCGTGCCGCAGGCAGCGTACTTCGCCCTCGATTCACGAGGCGCGAGAACGGGGATTTAAAAACAATGCAGGCGATCCCCATCGGCCAGGATGCGTCTCCTCTTTTCGCTCCACGATGCTACATACGTGGTTTCATACGCGGTGTTTATAGGTTCCGTTTGAAAGGTTTAAGAGAGAGGTTCCCTTTAGCGGCGAATTGTTTTCCGACGAGAGTTCTCGTTGCGTGCAAGGGTGTAAAACGAGTTTGAGGAAGATTTACTGGGTTTCGATTAAGCGGTAGGAACAGCATGTTTTTTGAAACGTTGTTTGTATTTGATACGTTAACCCTTGGAATTCGAGGGGCGCCACATATTGTTTGACGAATGCTAATTTTGACACTAGGTTTACGGGTCTCAGACACCATGAGCAAACTTTGCAAAAACGATTACTATTATTTCTAGCAATTCTTCAAATTTCCCAGTATCAAATTCTGTACCTATTTTTTTAGTATACGTATATTAGAAACAGATATACAAGAAATGTCCGCAAATCTAGTGTTAAACGTGCAAGATTTAAGTAAAATTTCTTTGCATCGAAATTTATTTAATTAATTTAAATAGTATTAAAATTTATAAATATGCCTGTTTCATTTGTGAAGATATTATTAGTTTTAGTTTATTCAGATCTTATGCAGTATGAATTAAAGAGGAACGTTCTGCTGAAAGCGAATGTTCTGCCAATATTTAATGAACTGCTTTTTGTACCAGATACCTGTGTTCGAAAGCAGCTGCAGTTAAGCGTGTATTAAATCCTGTTCGATTCACCCATGTGACTTACCTGTAACAAAAAAATAAAGCCAACTGGTTACAAACGGAAACGTCAATTTTTCTCAAACAGCTGTTCATTAAAATATCTTATAATATACTTATAAAATATCAAAAGCACGTGCTACTTTTTGAATTAAGTAAAATTTTCGTTATTCGTCAATGTTCTAATTTTTACCCTACCCTTAACCCTTTGACTGTAGCGCGCTCTCGGGCGAATCCATCAATATAGACGGTGCGTTTTTCGTATGTTAGCCGCTACAACTGGTTGTCCACTGACTAGTGACCAAAACAATACCCGGAAGTTTAATATTATTCTTAGGGATTAAAAATAATAATGACAAAGTAATAATGGCATATTTAGTTGCTATGTTACATAGGACAATAAATTCTATGTTGAATTAATCAGTAAAACAGTAATAAAGGTGTTATAGTAAAGAAATACAGAGGACGTATATTTACGCCTTTCGTATATATTGATGGACTTGTGAAGGCGTATATTTACGCCTTTAGCGATCAAAGGGTTAACATGTTATATCCCATGTTAAAGCAATTCATAAAACAGTAAAAGATGTTATAGTAAAAAAATGCAGAAGGCGTAAATTTACGGCTTCCGTATATATTGATGGATACGTGGGGACGTATATTTACGGCTTTCGTATATATACGTCTTTAGCACTCAAAGGGTTAATCTTTAAAATTTCGTAATCGCGTTATCGCATCCTCTTACGCGCGCGTACAATACGATATTTCCGTCGACCCTTACAAAAATCAACAAACACGTCGCAGGCGTAACAAACGCAAAACAACCGTCCAAATAAAACAGCAACGAAGAGCCCGCGTTTTCCAGGCATTCAGATATTCTCGACGATGCAATCTCTCCCCTCGCCCTCCCTCCAAATCTTCTTTCCGAGTCCGTGAACGCTCTTCAACCACCCTCGCGTCGAAACTTGCACGAGAATTCGCGTGTTTCCCTCTCCTCGAAGCCGAATTTCTCTTCGCGCTGGCCGTGAACTGAGACGTTCGTGGAATCGCAACGGAATCTCGAGGATTCGCGATTCCTCTCGCTCGCGTGTCAGCTCGGGGACCAACAGAACGAATAATTTATCGGGGCGACGCGAGGTCTCGGACTTCGGTCGCAATTAGAAAACCTTAACGATGCTTCTTGTTAAGAGCGCGACGCGAAAATAGAGCCTCGCGACGCATACCCCGGGACGAGATGACGAATCGTTTTGCACGGATGGGATAATTCATGAACTTTTTGACGTATCGCGGGTTGAAAAAATATAAAGAGCGTTTGTGAAATAATTGGATTGAAATTTTGGCACATCTTGTGCATCCTCTTTTCTCTATGGTTATTACTTGTATTTTTTTATTTATACTCGACGGTATTTTTAACCCCTTGACATACAATGACGGCTGGGAGACGTCATCCATTTCGTGTGCCAATGAAGACTTTGACGTCTCTGAGACGTAAGAACTATCTACATATTCTAGAATGTTTTGAAACGTTTTATACTTTACAGAACTACTAATTTCTTATTTTATAATGTTATTTAACCGTTTGAGTGCCACGGGCTTTTCTTATTTTCCAACCGAAAATTGCCGAGCAGTGCGATGGCACTCGTCATATTCCATGCCGAAAAATGCCAAAAAGTGCGATTCCATAGTTCTTAGCTTACATGCAATAAATATTTCCTACAGTTTAGTTTTGTTCCGACATTCTCCTGAGAATAAAACTACTCCAATTTTATCTTTTTTTTACCTACGACTGAAGGGTAATCGTGATGTCGTGCATGGAAAGAAACCGAGCCTGCTGTGACCGTACGCTTCGCAGCTTACAATTAGTCGCGCTGGTGCTTTTAGTAGAGAACAGGAGGAGCGCGATCGCGCCGCTTGCAACTCAAACGGTTAATATATCAGCCTGATTAAATGTTATGCAGCAATGTAAATTTTAAAATGAAGTGTTCTATTTTTAAGCTTGTACATGATAGTTCAGTTGAGCCGAATTAAATAATTCCGTTTTATTTGCACGTCAAGAGGTTAATAATTATATTTTTATTCAAGTTTCATCAGGTGTAAATTAAAGGGAAGTAGTTCTTATAATCATGTTTCTATATTTTCGACAGAATTTGAATAACAATATCTCTATAGTTTCACTAAAATGTTGTGTTTGATTAGTATTCAAAATAATTTACGAATTTGTACTTATTTTTGGGATGCGAAATACTTTCAAATACCTTACCCCGAAATATATATAAACGCGCCCCTTTTCTTTTTCTTTTATCTACATGTCGATGTATCGGTTTGTTTGCTTAATAATTCGTGAACCGTTTCATCTTGATGCCCGAAATTATAAAATCGACGAATCTTAATCGGTATTAAGCTTAATCTGCTTCCACGGTGTTACTCTTTCCGTTCCACGATGTCGAGAGGATAAAAATTACAAGCGATGAACGGTGGAATGGATTAATAAGGGGCGATAAGAGCCAGGTTGATGGGTAGGATTCATTTAGATTGCAGAAACTGCTTACAAAAGGAAGAAAATCTCGACGAGGAAACACAATAAGAAAGAAATGGTGCACGAAGAGATTCGCGTAGAGATCGGAAGAATTAATGGAAAAAAAGAAGAAAGTTTGGATAATAAATTTGAAACATTTTTTAATCCTATAAACGATCGCTCGTAAACACAGGTACAGTAGCGGATAAAAGTTTAAGACGAGAGGACAATGTAAAGCATAGCTTTATGATTTTCAAATATTGCTTACACATTCACATTCATTTTTATTGTTATTACGATAGAACACTATTTATTGATTAGTATAGAACACAAATTTTGTGTATTATGCCATTTCTTATCAATTTTATGAATACTGTATCTTAAAGAACTTCTTTGGGATTTTGAAACTTCTTCAAAATTCGAATAATTTAGAAACTTTTAAAATTCGTAAAATTCTTGTTGAAGCTTCGACGTTTAGAAACACCTGGAAAGTTTCACGGATTCGCAAAAAATCGGAAAAATTCGGAAAACGCAAAATTGATCCAGTTCCGTTACTAATGGGATTTATCCACAAATACTGATTTTGTGAATGGGATTTATCCACAAATACTGATTTTGTGAATGGGATTTATACCCAAATACCGATCGAATTTATCCACCGATTTGTATATTTATATTCATCACGTAGGGATAAGGATAAATTACAGCACGTGTTGTCTTAGTCTCAGAGAACATACTGCAAAACGTAGCGTTTATTAATATGGTGTGCGTGCAGATGGTGTTCGCACGGTGTGTATGCATAAGGCGGTTAGTATAAACTCTTCAAATACGAAGCGCGTAATAAACGGCAACTAAGAGAAAGAAAACACGCGGGTAACTATGTTATACTGGCAGCCAGCAGTAACCACATAGCGATAATATTGTTATCTACACGGAGGAAGTAAGCTTCGGAGGCAGTATACTCTTTAGGCGATTGCCAGTGTCCAGTTTCTGAAACTGCTTGGCCGCTACTTTCGAGCAGTTTAGCGGTGTGCTCGTGGTTACGCAGCAACAGAAACTTTCGGAACTGTGTCAAGCGTTAATAACTTCGCCGGATTTCCTTCCCTTCAAACTTGTCCCGTGCAGGTCCTTGGTTGATGCCGAAGTTTCCCTCCCACTAGATGGAAATATCGTGCTACATTTATGTGCTACTCGGAAATCAGTCGACGCGTATACGGACACAGACCGTGTCTGAAACGAGACGCCTAATTTCCAAAGTGTATTCTTTTCAGCGCAGCGAATAAAAAAAAATATGAAGGGTATATGAAAGCTTCGTATCGAAGACGATGATTGATACGGGCTGACAGAGCGGTCATATTTTATTCAGAGAATAATTAACGGGTTGTAGATATTTTTTTTTTTTTTTTAATTCTGTAGCCGATGGATGAATTTGTTCACTGTTTCTCGTTTGATTAACTCTGCATTACGTGGAAATCCAAATAACGAAAGGATAAGTAGAAACTTTGGAACAGTAAGGTATTGTATAGAGTGGCAGAAATGAATGTTACAAGTTGTTACCTTGAAAGGTAATGAAAATATCGACTTCACTTTTGCTTTAATAAGCGATGCAAGAGTGTTAATCTTTCAATGTGTAAAAACTTCTTTTAAGGCGACCGTCAAGAAGAAAAACATGGAAACACGCGACTTTGTTTCGAATTATATAATGTTTCGCTACTGACAAAACAACTAAGATATTTAAAATGGTTAGGTTACGTTGTCCACCCTCTGTACTTAACACTATTCCTACCACGATCGGTCAAATAATCGTTTTCAAAATTTCGATTAGAATTTCACATATACAACGTAATCGAACCGCCTTTAAATTTTACACTTTTCCTCAAATAAACCTATAATGCATTTTTCGATATTCACTTCTTTTTTCATTGTTTGGTTTCTAAGAAAAATTTGTAGTCTGTCTTACATGGGAATGTCGCGACAGGAATAGGTATACATTAAGTGTCGGTAAGAATAGTGTTAACGTGTCTTATTTAGGTTCGTCAAAAGTTGCACGTAACAATTTTTCTGATTACCGTTCCGTGAATTATTGTCCCAAGAACAAAATCAGACAAGCGAAAACGAGATACCCAAAATTCCGACATAATTGCTTCCAAAGCATCTCGTGTACGGTCGAGAGCGTAATGCTCCATCACGCGGAGTGGTTGTAGCCGGGCGTCGGTCGAGGAGAGAAGAAAAAAACGAGAAACGGGACGCTGGAAGAAAAAGCTGTAACGGAGACGGGAAAACGGTCGAATTACCCGAAACCGTGGCACCGTGGCGAGACAAAGGGGTGCACACTCAGGCAAATGAGGGAAGAACAAGGCCGCGGCGTAATTCGTCGTTTCTCGATGCTTGCTTCTCTTTGCTACGGAAAATGGCAAACATCGGGACACAGGATCGGGGAACAATTGGAATTTCAACGGCGCGGGGTGAAAACGGGGACGAGGTTGGTGATCGAAAGGGAGGGAGAGAGGGAAGAAGCCGGTTGTCCGACTGACAAGACTTGAAACCGGTACAATGGGGTTAGAAGCGTGGAGTTCGAAGGCGGGCAGCAGCTCGGCTGTCTTCCAGGGTGGGAGCAAAAAATTAGGCGAAAACAGAGCAGCTGCACTTGAGATAGCAATTCCATGGAAACGCTTCTCATCTTGTCATCATTTTGGCGAATTTTCGGAGAGAGTCGCAGTCGCGCGTGAAAATCGTTTTAGAGAGAAGAATAAGGCCGCGGCATAATTCGTCTCGTTTCTCAATACTTGTTTCTCTTTGCGACAGAAAATGGCAAACATCGGGACTCAGGATCGGGGAACAATTGGAATTTCAACGGTGCGGGGTGAAAACGGGGACGAAGTTGATGATCGAGAGGGAGAGAGAGGGGGAAGGGTTAGAAGCGTGGAGTTCGAAGGCGGACAACTCCGCTGTTTTTGACTTGATTTTTTGTTCACGAGCCAGACTCGCCATATTCATATTTGGACCAAAATCTTCATCACGAGTCAGACTCGTTAACTCTTTGCGATCCTGTGTCTAGCGTCACTCGACACAGCACACAGTGGGGTATTTGTCCTGAAAAATTGGACAAAACTCTTTCCATACTCAATCAATCTTTAAACTGACATAACTCCGCTGAAATTTATTCAAATTGGATAAAACAAAGACAATTTTAAAGTTAACCCTTTGCAGTCCTATGTCCAACGTGTCTCGACACATCGTCGACATAGAACCTGCTGAAACGAAATTGCGAATGCAGCGCGGTCCGAAAAGGGTTAAAGTACGGGAAGGGGTTAAATGAGTTAGAAACTGCTAATCTGTCGACTTATATATTGGTTACTTCCGTTTTTTTTTTCTTTTAAGAGATCCCAATGATGCAAGTAACGAAACTAACTTTTTGCACTTTATTTGGTAAGCGAAAACCTGGTTCACATTAGAGAACGTTGCTGCGATAGAAATAAATATTTATGTTGCGTTCATACCGGAAACATTCGTGTATATAAATGAAAAGCATTGCAACAAAAATTCAGTGCCCTGTAAATTTCATTTATAATCCAATAACATTGTATCGCGTAATGTGCACTGGCTGGTTATCATTTGTCGGCGTAACGTGAGTAGATATAACTTCACAGATAACGAAGATTTATATAAATTTATGGGAGCGACTTCGTATTGCGTTTCACGGGAGGCCGACATTTTTTACAATACTATCGTACCTCGGAACCGCCATAACTCAAATTCGCGTTGAAAAAAAATGTATTTATGCATAAATCATGTCCCGAATGTCGCAACAATTTGTATCCCTTCGATTTTTGTCGTTCGATCCGTGATTTTCGGTGAAGTTTAGCGAGTCGAATTTGACGACTGATAATTCCTTTCTTTTGAAGAAGAAATTAGGGTCGAAAGGTCGACAGAACAACGCGAAGCGAAATTTCTGACGAATCCGGTTTCAGTCAGATATAAAAATGAGTATACACTTGTCAAATTTAAAATGTGCAAAAAAATAAACGGGATTTTGAAAACTTTACATATATTAATTTATTAAATAGATAAATGGGTCCTGAAAATGATAGCAACGTTTTTTGTATTCGATTACTAGAAAGTGTAAGTAAGATAGAAATACAAAATCATAGAAATTCTTGTACCTTTATTATAATAAGTGTATTACAATACTAAAACTTTTTTATTATAATTATTATACTTATTATTACCAAAATCTTATGCATTTCGACATATCCGTTAAAACAGATTAGTATGTACTCAAGGAAATAAAAAAAGGGGAAGAATTTTAGGAATTTTTTTAACATTTATAAAAACATTAGTTTGTATAAAAAGTGTACTGTTTATTGTTGAATTATTATTATTTTATTTCAAGTATTTGAAATTTGTGAACGAGTACACTTTTGCGAGTGACTGTATGCTACCGAATATCTCAGTCCTGGTTGCGAGAAACCTTCCAGAAGGTCGTATTAATCTTACTTATCCCATAGCCTCTGGTTGTAGTTTATCTCACGCTGGTTCATCGTTCATGCGGTTGTCGATCGATCCTTCGATATTTACCACGGCAACAAATCTCTGTCTGGCACTGACAATTTCCAATCGCAATATTTCACGGAGAGAGAGGAACGTTTAATTAAATTGATTTTGAAAAGTTCGATGACTTTACGTTTTGCTGTTGCTTCGTTCAAAGATGTACTGGAATTATTCCTAATAACTTTTAGTTTCCTACGTTTCTACTTTTCTTTTATTTCTCTGTACATTACTCAAGTGCTTTCATTATTCGAGTTCTACCTGTAAACGCAAGTATCACAAATCTTTTAAAAAATATTTATATTTAATGTTTTAATAGATACATATACGTATCTTAACACTATTCCTACAACAACCGGTCAAATGACCGTTTTTAAAATTTCGATTAGAATTTCACATATACAACGTAATCGTACCGCCTTTAAACTTTAGACTTTTCCTCAAATATACGTATAATACATTTTTCAATATTCACTTCTCTTTTCATTGTTTAGTTTCTGAGAAAAATTTGTAGTCTGTCTTACGTGGGAATGTCGCGATAGGGATAGGTATACGTGAAGTGTCGGTAGGAATAGTGTTAAGCATTTATACAAATCACAATTTCGAACTTTTCCGCACGACAAATAATCGGTAAACGTATTAAAATATAAACGATTATCTTCGTAGTCGGTTAATAGTTTAATTTTTTCAGTTAATAATTTAACATTTTAAATTTATAACAACGATTCTTCCAATTCCTCGCCGTTTTCCTTCTGACAACAAATGTTACTCTAAATTAGGTATTCTTCTCGCGTTGTACTTCGTACAAGACTAATTTCACTTTCCTATTGCCAAGTGTGATCGAAAACTTTTCGCCAGCCGTATCCATACATTTTCTCACCTAGTTAACCCTTTGCACTCGTATCTCTCAGCGTGTGCCACTTCATACATTTTACAAGGGATTATAAAGTATGATTTTGTGTACATATATGTAAATATAAATGTATGAACATTATATTTTTGGATTGCTCTGCTGAGATGTATTTTATAAAAATTTGTGTCTGTATAAATGAATAGTTTGTGGAATTTTCATTTTGTTTAATTATACTCATGAAATATTACAATTAAGTATGCTAATAACGTATTGGAAAAGTTTTGTTTTGATTGAATAAAAAAATAAATTCCAAGTTGGCGGTAATTCATGGTCATATTAAATTCGAGTGTAAAGGGTTAACAAGTCTCGTTCATCCGCGATATTCCTCGTAAAATGGAAACACCGTGTTGTTCAGCCTAATCAGAGGGGCCGACGAAGGTTCGTCGAAACGAAGTGTTCCCTTAAAAACGTCTTGCTGCGCTGGCAGCTCTGCCAACGAAACGGAACAAAGCAATTCGTCGTAAAGTTGCGTGGCGTTGGTGAACGGGGAAAAGTAAAGGGAACACTGGGTTACAAAGAAGTTCCATCTGACGCCCGGGGAATGACCAACATGATTCGAACCTCGTAAAACGCAAGGGTAACCTCCTCCCCTCTACACCCATAAAATAGTTTTCCGCATAATAAAATGTTACAGCGACATTCGGGGCCCAAGGTATAGCCTGTAAAGACGCGCTTCGAACGCTGGCTTGTCCCTTCGACGGAGAAACAGCGTGGCTAGGTCATATCGGCGCGGCAACCATGAAGAATAAGTTGCTGGAACTGCGAGAATGCGACGAAAATGTGCAAGTTTTCAATGATGTCGCGCTTCGACAAAGGAGACCAAGCGGACAGCTTCGTCCGCGTTTCGCGTTGTCTGTTGGAAACAATTGTTGGGCGAACGTTGTAGTTTTAAATTCTTTATAAATTAGATTAATAAAATTATTAAAAATTATATTTATACGTGATGGAATTGTTCATTTATGTGATTATATGTGATGGAATAATTCAAAAATAATAAGGTAGTAATAAAATTGGAATTAAAATTATTATTCAATTTAAAGAGCCTATTTTTGTTGAAGGGTTAAAATTTTCAAATAAATTTATCATAATCATTTTCATTTAGATTGTTTAATATTAGGTTTAAAATTAAAATTAATTGATTTAGGAGTCGAATTTATAATAACTAAAAATAAGCAAAATAATATATAGTTTATTAAAGCAATAAATATTCATATTAACGGTTTTATTTGAGGAATTCATGGAGTCTTAATGGAGTACTGTTTAAATCGAAGGTGTGTTTATGGCAATTCGAGTGCTTCTGCGTTAGAATACTCCTTTAACCCTTTGAGTGCTAAATACTCCCGGTCGAAGTGCTCCATGTGGTCGACGCTCTATTAGAAATTGTGTTGCTCTAAATGGGAGCGAGGAAAAATTGAAACGTCTATAAACCACGCGAGCAATTTTCGCCAAAGACGCGTATACGCGTTCATAGTTCACACGAATAGCTTTCGTCAGACGCATATAGCAGTCAAAGGGTTAACGACGGATTTATTAATTTCGGTCGTCGCGCGAGTACAAATAGATTGATACATGTTTGCAGAAGTTACTCGAGTGAGCGAAAATTTGCGAATTTTAACGTAACTAATCAAAATTAGTTTTATTAGAAATTAAGAATGTTTGTTCGATACCGATTTCATGTAATCGAATTTGGTATTGGATATTATTTGTCTTCGATAAAAGTAGTTTTGATGATAATATGGATATTGTTCGAAAAGAATAATACACGTTAAACATTTTTAATTCATATTCATTTATTCTTAAATACAAAAATTTTTCTTTGTTTCAGTACCTGCAATAGTTTGTAAAACATTTTTTAAGAACCATTCAAATTGACCAGAACGCTTCTCTCCTGTTCATTGCCATCAATCAACGTATCATCGAAAAGAGTTTGAAAAGGTTCCACAACTGCGTTTCCTCTTCTAGTTAGAACGTCACAAAAGGAAACAATAAAAGCACCACCATGCGCGAAACACGAATACAAAGGGGCACGGGGACACAACATATAAATAAGCAATCAAAAGAATGAACACGGCACGGTAGAGGGAAGAATAAAAATAAAAATAAAAATATCGCGGGAAGCCTCTCGACCTATAGGCGTTTTTCATAACGAGGAATAATAGTTGTTCGCGCGGCCAGTGAAACAAAATGAGTTTCCCGGAGTCGGGACACAAAGCACGCGCTTCGAACTCGCCAGAAAACAATAATCCACTTACGTCAGTTCACCGTGCGGGAAAACGAATTACAACGAACGTCCGACCTCTGTAACTTTTTAATATTGTTAACGTATGTTGTTAGCCGCGGCGAATATTTACAAGAACCAGCCGCTTGTTATTTAACGCACGGAAAACTGCAACGAACAACTAATCGGTACACGTAATCTTCGTGACAATTTTTGTCCCTCTAAACAAAGTGATTCTAACAAACTTATGTTTAAAGGCTAAAACTGAAATAAGGAATTGAAAATTGCGAAGATGAAACTTTAAGGGAGACGATTATTACACCGTTCAATTATATTTTGTATTTTGTTTGACTGAAAGAATTGCTAGTTCTGTCTTGGTCTAAAACGTCAAAAATGGCGCAACGTTAGTCGGAAACGAGATGATGGCTGCAGAAAATTGGTTATTACAAAATTCCAATTTCGATTCTCGAATATCGCCTTCCTAACATTTCAGATGAAAATACTAGCTGTAAATTTCTTTGAAACATTTAAACTTCAAGGACAAATTTGGTGAAGGCTTTAAATGCTCTTAGAAATGACGCGTGTAAAAAAAGATAATTACTTCGATCTGTTTGAACACTATAACTACCAAGACCGGTCAAAATGACCAATTCGAAATTTTTCATGAAAACTTTGTAAATTCACCGTGATACCTACACCTTTGGAAATTCACTGTGATCTTTACTGCAACCATTACGGTTTGTTTCCATCGTATTGGGTATTTCTTAAATATAATTTTCAATTTGATTTTTTCGTCACCAATAAGTATACCCCAAACCCGTTAGTAAGTTTAGCGTTAGGAATTTTTAAATCGTAGCAATGTGACTTGCAAGGAAAGTACGTCAAAATATTGTTTTAATTTACCAGCGTCGCGAAGTTACTTTTATCAAGGACAGAATTTATGTTAACTCTTATGTTACGTTAATCGTTCTTCCTGTTGTGAACAGAGATTCCCGCAGAAGTAGGCGGAAGCGAGACGAATCTCGGGGCAATTATAATTTCTCGACGTCTTTCTTAGGGATATTCAAGCCGACTGTTGAATCCAAATGGACCTCCCCTCCCCCCTTCGTCGCGATCCTCCCCGAATGGAGTGCACAAAGGAAACACGACGAGCAGCCGGGAATCAAATGAGAGGGAGGGTAATTAACCGGATTTAGGCACTCTCAGACACGAGCACCTAACACCTTTCCCTTTTGGCCGCCGGTTCAGCCGCCACTCCTCAATTAATTACGGAAGATTACATCCCGCGATGAAACCGTTCCCGGTTCCCCCCTTTTGTCCTCGACCGGGTTTTCTTTTCCCTTCCAGTCGGTCAAACCTTCGGGATAATCCATTCCCGACACGGTTCACTGGTTTATATGTCTCAACAGCTGTTGATTCCATGGATTCCTGATGCGCTTCTGTTCCTTTCACGCGTTTTCTTATTGGTCTACCCTTAAAGGTTAAGAATTCCCTAATCGAGAATCTTGCAGCAAGAAGACTGCAACTCTATTTTTAACAATTTCTTATTTGCGTGTGAAAAAACTGTGCTTGATTTTTTTTTTTGTAGCTTGCGTTGTAGCAAATCCAACTTCTTTCTCTAATTTACTTCAATTGAATAAAAATAGAGTTACCCTCGTTTATCTTCAAGATCCCCAATTATAATCCGTGTAGAGTTTAAAATTGAGCTCCAATAAACGTTGCTTTAAATATATAACATCGTCTAATGGGAAATCGGGGTACAATCGTCTATAATTCATTGAACTCTTGACGAGATTAAGGTGGAGAAACATTTTATATCTTTCGAGAACCACCAGACCGCTCGGCAGTGCCTCGAACCTAACTCGAAAGCCACAACGAACCATCGTGCACGCTCCGAAACTCAAACATCCCGCATCGCTGCAGCTACCATTCGCAAAATTATCCGTAAACTGTCTGACAGCGATCGATCAGGGGGAAACGAGCGTGCGGCGGCTGGCTGTATCAACTAATTCAATCATACCCCGGTTCCGGTTCACCGGGCCGGGTCGCCGCGCAGAGAAATTTCCTTGACGCGGTTCGCGGACGCAATAGAAACGACATCTGCATGACAAGGCGCGATCCTATGCGACGGCCACGAATTATTTACGGTGGCGGTGTCAGCAGCGAACGCACACCCCCATGAAGGCATTTGTCATCGGGGCGCGGGCTTTCGCCTTCGATTATCGATACAACCCACCCCTCGGCCCGGATCGATGCACGCGACCGGCACGATAGCCGAATTGGTATTTATGGCCGGTCGTTTCCTACTTCCGTTCGCGTTTCTGCTTCGCCTTCTTTTCCTCTTTGCAATTCTCGCTTCTCAACCTACCCCACTTCCATGCTTTTTGCTCGATTTTTCCTTTCGCGGTTTTTTAGCTTCTTCTGCTTTTGCTTTCTCACCCCTTTGCGACGTCGGCTTTCGCGCGTTGGGACTTGGAGACAGTTATTCGTTCGGCGTCACTCTTCGTTACGAAACCTGCCAGTTTCACTTCTCTGCGGCACTCCGTTGCGGTTTCTTACGTCTTTTGCGCTTTTTGGTATCGTTGATTGCTGTTCTGCTTTGCGTGTGGCTTTTCAGGGATGCAACCGAGCATGTTTGAGTTCGAGGAAAGTTGATCGTTTAAAATTGCAGTTGAAGTCGAACAGTTTTTGACACACGGTGACTGGTCAAACTGGTCAAATAATTTTCTTTGAAAATATTTTTTATTCGACTGGAATTCGATAATTCACGATAAAACAAGATTAATCCATAAAGAAGTTTGGTAGTTGTCGGAAAGAAGATTTGTTAGAAATATAATTTAGTAGTAATTTTAGTGGTGGATTTGCTTAGAAAGTGCAACTACACCATTTGGTCGATTTCGTGAATAATTGTAAGTACAAGTTTGTTGATCAAAAATTACAAAAATAACGGAATACAAGTAACACGATAAAAAACTTCTTTCTCTCGTGTCAAACTATTTATCTTTTTCTTATTCCCGCATTTAAAAAGAAAATACAGTCATGTCAGAATTGCACACTAATTTCGAACAATAGTTACGTATATGCATCATATGTACACTAACATCTATTCCACCTTTAAACATGTATTCAAATACACGTTACAAAAGCACAGATTAACTTGACTCTCGAAAGAATCGACGATCGCTTCGCTAATAGAAACGACACAAAACACCCAAACGACTATACACCAAAAAATATAGTAATCTTCCATGAATGTATATACTCGAGATGATCCAGAACGAAAGAATCCTCTTAATTATCGAGCATCAATCATCCAGTCGTCCTCCATCATCCCTTAAAATTTCGCTTTAAAATTTCAACGTTTTCTTCCGCCGCCTTAAGCCCTGCCTACCCTCCACCCCCTCCCGCCCCCAACCGCCACGGCATCGTCTAATCCCGTTTCGCCCCGCGCCCATCTGTCTCCATTATCCCGCATCCATCTCCCGCGCCTATTCTCTTCGATCTCGACCGGCTGTTCCTCGTCATGAAAACCGATAAAAGTTATTAGATTCTACGGGTAAGTAATTCCTGTCGGCATCGGGCTTCCGGAAATGAAGTCCACGACCAAGAACCACGGCGACGGTTGCGCGCGTAAAGAGCACGAAGGGGGTGGGTATCGGCCTAGGGAGGACAAAAAGCATTCATCCGCCCCACCCCCTCGCCCGCAGCCGACCCTTGCTGCCACACTTTTCATGCAGTCACCGATCGAACGCGGAAACTCAGACGGGTTTGCTGCCTCTCTTTATCGGGACACGCGATCGATCTTGATGCTTTCATCGGCCGGACCGGGATAGGCGAGCTCTGGATTTCACGGTACGGGGGTTGCTTATGCGGTTCTGCTAGGACCGGGAATTAGGAGCATCGCGTGCTTTTCACGGAAAAGTTAATTATTTTAGTAATAACGATTCACGGGTTACTGGTTTGCCATTAAATTGATTAAATTCTATTCAATTAAGTGGTATGTTATTTATAGCTTACTAATTTTTTGGGTAATATAAAATTTATTAATTTAGTAACATTGTTTCGTGTAATTTATACGTCACTAATCTGCTAATATTCTTTCGTGTAATTTACTAATGTTGTCCTCCTTAATTTTTAATTTACTAACATTCTATTTTTCCATAATTCGTAAAAGTAACAGATATGCAATGATTCACATTTTCGTGTATGAAATATTCTAAAGAAGGGACGCAACGATAATGTAATTAAGTGAAATATCCTACAAGTTGATGATACCGAATAGAAGGAATTCAAAATACGCTCCGCGCAAAAAATTCTCTCCCCAACAATTTCCTGTAACCGTATCACCATTCGATACCGGGCTTTATCAATCCCCTAAGCCACGATTCCTATAAAATAAAAACCGATCCGGCTGATAAATAAAACACGAGTACCATCGTCCTTGATCTGTATGACAAAGATCTCCGACAATCGAAACGTTCCACCGGAGAGCAATCGCGGCTTCCGTATACCGAGGGCAAACGCACGTATCAAAAGCTGGCTCACCGCGATCTAAAGGATGATCAAGGCAATCGACGATCCGCGATTTTTGAAATGATCGCTGCCTGGAGATGCAGGATCGCTTGTAAACCCGGAATCAACCGTTCTCTGTGCGATTGTTGGCCATTTTTGCGCGGCAACCAACCCCATTCCGCCTTTGCTCCTCGTCGCTAACCACGCCTCTTGGTGAAATCGTTTCCCTGGAT
Organism: Tetrapedia diversipes; assembly: GCA_033822845.1. Taxonomy (NCBI): domain Eukaryota; kingdom Metazoa; phylum Arthropoda; class Insecta; order Hymenoptera; family Apidae; genus Tetrapedia; species Tetrapedia diversipes. Next base: position 775,713 of record JAOPTO010002413.1, on the reverse strand, counting down.
TCTCATCGTTCGGAATTTTGATCGAACTCGGTACAGAAATTGTGCAAGATAGTACAGTTGGTCATAAAATATGAAATACTTCGAAATAACAACATAAACGGGTATATAACGCATATTAATCAGTTTATTGGTCAAAATTAGGCAAATCGCTAAAAATGCGACAATGTTTTTTATGTTTGTTTGCAAACAAAAATAGATATAAATACAAACTCGATTGCGCTGAAATTTAAAATAAGTGAATATTATTATCTTAAACATATAAAAAGTAGCAAAATTTACTATTACAAATTTTGCACATTTTAATATATCCATCGTAACGTATCCACGGCATATTCCATGATCTTGTACCTTCAATTTATTCACATTTTTTTGGTAAATAAATTTAACAAAGGTCGCTATTTCTTTGAAATTTTTCTGATTTCATTTAAAGAATGGATTATAGTGTTCGCAAAGTTTTGTAAAATTTCTGTTTCTCTTCTCAACAGTCGAAATTTGACCAGAGTGTGGAAATTTGTGCGATTGACTGTATGTGCTGGGGTGTTCCCTGTTTCAGAGTTATTGGACGAGGCTAATCGTGGATTTATGTGGTCCGTTTAATGAAATTTCGGCTTCTGCTCGATCAAGCCACGAGGAGATCGAATTTCAATGGAACTCACGGCACGTTATTTCTTTGTTTTCAGTTGGTGTCTGCCGAGGAATTCTCGTTTTAGGCGAATCCGCATTGATGGAGGTCTTTCAAGCCGCGAAGAATGGATTCGCTTAATTAAAGGTCGGGAATTTTTGCGTGCTGAGGTGCGGTATCTTTTTAACCAGAATTTGCATTCTGAAATTAATTTGCCGGTTTATCGGCGGTTTATTTTCGCTTATTTTTGAACGATTACTGAAATTTGTCCAATATTATCGTTAAAACTATAACTGTAAGCAAGAAAATAGAATTAAAAACAGATAAGAAGGAAGAATATAAATCTTTGTAAAGTGTTTTAAGTTACACTTCATTCTATAAATTTATTTTTACAATTAATGCGATTAAAAGGGCAATGAGAAAACGGAGTTTATAATTATAATGTAGCACGTTAGGTCGCTAAACTTATGCGATATACATATACTTACTGCTACACGTTTATCGATATCATAAACATACCTAATCTATTTTAATCCTTCCTAAGATACAATTCTAAATTTACAAGTCCCTTGCACTACGTTCTTATATTAATAACAAATATCGATTTATTCTCGGATAGAGGGTATCTACTTCCAACTCAACGTTCTTTTATTTTTACTACGTTTATCGTGAATGCTAATTACATGAAGCATTGCAGGTAATGGAAAATATGCTATTATTAACTCGTATCAGTTTTAATTATTTTATAGCATCTTTTTTATATTACAAAGCCTACGTGCATATTGCAGAAATTTTATATCATATATTATATAATAAAACTATAAAGCCATTTTTTAATATTGATTCCTAAACTACTGGATGATTTAAAACTACACTTTATAAATATTACATGCGGCCCTATGGATCTACATTAGTATTACACTTATTATTGTACATAAACGTGTTCGACGTTTGTTGCAATTAAAAAAATTCCATCAATATTTAGGTTACGATATATACAACAAAAACGAAATGAATTTCTGTTTTATTATTCAACATTTAAAAGATACACCGACGTTTCGTAAATATTTCTTGATCCAAACAGTGATTCGGTTTTACATGGCACGTTTGAATAAAAAACAGAGAACCTTTCTCGTCAAATTCCTTCAGCTTCAATTACACGAACAAGCACGACGACGTATCTGTTAGCCATACTGCATAATAATTCTCGAAATAGCCTACGGTGTACAAACCGCACAAAAGGCAGTCACTTCTCGTGTTTCCAGCAATAAATCATTCTTTAGGGCCGCACTTTTGCAAGAATATTTCTCGCAGAAATATCCGTGCTTTTGCGTGTAAACTTTTAACGCCGGCAACCCTCGTGCAAGCAAAGTGGAAACGGTTTGTTTTACACCGCACCCTTTTTCCCGTGTAAAAAGAAATATAAACAATTTCCGTTCGCGTCCATTATAAATTCTTCAAATGCCTCGCGCAACCGAAACGCTGCTAGAAACGTTTACTTTTTTTCTCGTTTAGTTCTAGCAATGACAAGCAACGAGTGTAACAGATATTTGTGGAACACACGAATCGAAAACGGATTTCCTACGTATTCAGAAAACGGCTTTTTCTTGGAACAGGTTCTTTTTCAATTCACCGAGGCTTCACTTTAGTTTTCGCTTTACGAACGGTATAAAACATTTTCACGCGATTTCTTCACGATTTTTTAATAAACGCATTGCAACATTTGTACGAAGAAAATTTTGATTGAGTTGACAAATTTTCACGCGCCTACTTGGAATTCGTATCACTGAACATCTAGTTGCCTAAAAATTTTTATTTGGTAATTAAGTACCTTTTCACTACCCGAAATTCGGACAATTAATTCATTAGTCGCTACTCCGCATCTGAAATTTAATTCATTTAATAATAGTAGCACAGAATATTATAGAAACACCAGGTATAGTGTACTTTATAGTTCGTAATAATTTTTTTCTCAATTCACATGAAATTGAACAAAAATTTGAATCCACAACCGCGGACACAAATAAAATAATTAAAACACTCAGAAATCTGAATCTTGAAAATCTACATCTTTTTTCAAATAATTTATGTCACAGTTTTCAATTCTTCCTTAATCCTCAAAAGTACCAGTAACCAGTCGTTTTAACGGTTATATTACGTTAAAAACGTACCCACTTCGAAATATCTTCCAGAATCATTGAAATCCTATAGAAAATTCGGAGAACTGTCCAAACAAATTCGAAGCGCGTGCATTCGATGAATTCCACCGCTTTCTCGTGTCCCTTGCCGGGCAGCAGAGGCGAGAGACGAATTTTCTTAACGGGCACAGGTGCGATCTCAGGGACCTGGTCCCACGACGGAACGAGATAAACGATTCGAGGGGAGCCGGTTCAAGAATAGCAGCTGGCAGAAATAGAGGATGCGCGATGAAATGCCGAAAGGCGAGGAACAACTTTCGCCGAACGGAACACCAACAAAGCTCCAGCGCGAGCGGACAGCTGTAGCCGCGGCCCCGCGATATTAATGTCACGGAGGGAAAAGAAACATCAAGAGCTACGGGAAAGGGTTTGTAGCTGGGAAACGCGTGGCTCTGCAACAATCTGGGCGCGCGACGTAACTTCGCCGCTGAAGGTTTCTCGATTACGGAACTTGATCGAGAAGTTTGTTCAGTCCATAGTTAACAAGAATTAACCCTTTGCACCCGAGGCCGTTTCGCTCGGGTGAACCAGCAACTCGAAACGATTCCGGTTATATTAACCCTTTGCACTCGAGAGGTAACTGTTAGTCGTCTAATGATACTAACGTCAAAAATTTTCAAAGTCGAAATCTTTACTAAGATTTGCCTATATTAAATGTTCCTTAGTTTAGTTAAGTCATATTAAAATTTACGTATATTACTATTTAACCTCCGGGTTTGATTAATAAACAAATTAATTTGGCGACTGACAGTCGCCTCTCGAGCGCAAAGGGTTAACACGTTCCGTGCCACGCCGGTTTTCGAAGACTTTCCGTTCGGACCGTGAGGTGCGTATACGACCCACACTTTAACGATTAAACAATGTTTTTGACCTACGTACAGTGACTCCAAAAGGCATTCGTACACTGTGTTACAAATAAATTTGTTTAACCCTGGAATTCTGAGTCTGACAGAAGTATTTGATAAAACTTTGTGGGTATATAGATCGTAATAGTATACGTATGAATTACTCTCTTCTTTTCATCTAACTGCCATTTTAAAGGGATGAAACTAGCGTTGACGTTTCTGAGTTTTTTCTCATTTTTTTGGGTATTAGTACGTCCGAACAATTAGTATCAAATAAATGTGTTCGGTTAGATTGGAGTGTTTTGTGGGTGAGTACACCGATGCAAATAAAAGGAAGCGAAGATTTTATAGTAGAGTAATAGGTGTTCGCGAAAAACCTTAAGAATTGTTTTTCTAACAATGCGACGAATGTCCAAACTTGTTTTGTTGATTATTAACGTTATAAGGGATTACGGGGGATGAAAGAAATATCGGAACGAAAATTCAGTAGATTGTTCTTTGATGTTTCTCTGAAGTTGAATTTAAAAAATTTACGATACTTTCAGATATTTATAGTTTTTCAATTCACATTGGTTTTAATGTTCATAATAATTAATTAAGAAAAAGAGAAACGTTTCTGGAGAAACAAAAAATCGCAAATCCGATTTTTATGATACAGGTCAGTAATACCAGAGAAAGTGTGGAAATGTGATTTCGGGTGGACACGGCGGAAAAAGGTTCATAAATTTCGCTTAAAACGATAAATCTGTCTGAAGGACGAACTGCTAAGCACGAGCGTGATAAATCTGCTGAGCGTGAGGGAACGATAAATCAAAATCCAAATTTCCATCCGCTTAGTCATATGTGGCGCGCTGTAAGAATGTTAAAAGTAAAATCCATAAATCAACATCGAGAGTTTTTAAGATAGACCAATGAAAGTCTTGGAAAATGTATCTCTTAAAGCAAAGACGGAGACGATCTCCTCAAAGGGATCATCAATCAACGCACCACCGTATAAACACACGTTGTACAAGAAAAAAATGTGGACCGGAACTTGGAAACAATTAAACAACATTTAAATATTTGTGGTTCACAAATTGGAATAGATTTCAATCTTAAATAACGAGTCTTTCCTTTTTTTCCCTTAACACATTCGCATCGGGAAAAGTTAGATGAGGGAATTAAAGAGGCTACTCTTGAATCTGTCAAACAATCAATAGCATCGTACTGACCAATAATTTATCAATAATTTCAATAAAATACGTTAATTAAAAGATTATTGCAGTTTTGATACACATATGTTAAAACATCTTTAAATCACTAAAATGCCACGATTTCTGTGAATAGTTTGTGAAAAATAGTCCGATGCGAATGTCTTAAGTACATATGTACTTTAGAGACTGATAATTTTCTTATGAATAATGATAATTACAGTCATTATTAACATAACCTACTTTTACACAGACAAAATTCACAACTTACAAAAATAAGCTATCCAAAACAAGATCTGTAATATGCCTAAATTTCGTTTATCTTCCGAAAACAGTTAAAAGTGTATTGTCAACCATAACCGCCTATTCGAAGATTTCATCAGTAATTTCGAAAAATGAACGGAGTAGGCACTTTAGGCCGAAAACGAAAACGCGTAACGTCAGCACAAAAAGAAGAACAAAAGCACAAACAGAACAGAAGAAAAAGAGATGACTTACCCAGATGATCCGGCTCTCTCTGAACCTTGCCGGGCTCAACGATCAGCAGACACCAGATGGACACCAGGGACACCGACGAAAGCAATTTTCCCAATATTCCCATTTCTCTTCTTCCGGGCTTCCGTTTCGAAGCGATGAAAACACGGGGCCTCGCCGGCACACTAGCGCGCGCGCACACGGAAATGTCAAATCAGCCAAGGAGACACTGACTTTCGTCTTGGCCGGGTTAATATTTCCTCCATTCGTTTCTTTCCTTTTATCCGTATTCTCTGCGCCAGTCAACACGCCTTTTGCCTTCTCTCGGGAACGTTGCGCTTCTTTTTCAACTTCTTCTAATCGAAAAATCGTAACGGGCTCGATTCATAGAACGACGTGCACTGCAAAAAAAAAACACAGAGTGAAACGTTTTTGAGAGAAATTTCTTTAGAAATGCAATCATTGTAACGTAATAAAAAATGTATTTAAATTCTAAAATTTATGAACAACGATATTCTTATTCCAGTGTGAAAACTTTTGTTTTTCCTTACTGTGCTACCTTTCTTTTTATCACCTGAGTGTAACTTGCATTTGTTGGAAATATACATTATACAGGGTGTTCGGACAGCCCTGGGCTTAAATTGAAAGAGTAACTCCCTGAGACATTCTAAGACGAAAATCAAGAGTAACGATTTTGCGTTTCAGGCTTTGTTTACGAGTTATAACTAGTTGAAGATATCGTTTAATCCGGACCGTTTGACGCTTGAGCATCACTGTGGACTCAGCGACGTTACCGACCGAGTTGCCTCGGTTATCCGCTCTCAAGAGTCGAACGGTCCGGATTAAACGATATCTTTAACTAGTTATAACTCGTAAACAAAGCCTCAAACGCAAGATCGTTACTCTTGATTTTCGTCTTAGAATGTCTCAGGGAGTTACTCTTTCAATTTAAGCCCAGGGCTGTCCGAACACCCTGTATATTGCTATGTTCGTTATATATATAAATGTGCACGTTTCCCCACCAGAGCTCATGGCGAGTAACAACGGTGGGATCACGCCAGGTCATCTTCTTTTGTTTAACCGATTAATAATTCGTCGTAGTTCTCGACATGGCAACCGACGGTGTCCACGCACAAGGCGTTGTTCTATATAATAATAAATAATATATAATATACTGTTATTAATAAATATATTAGTCTTCTCTATAATCTCCCATCTTTTTTTTCACAGCATTATTACTACCAATTGCTTTCGATCGTTCGGTAGATTTGTGAAAATTTAGGTGGAAGATACTTGATATCACAGTCTTAAGGAATGTTCCGAATTTTTGAAAATTCCTATCGCGAAACCTGTCAACCGTTCTAATATTTTGCACGGTAAACGTTAGTTTACACATTCATATCGGCTCGCGAGACAATTTTTATTATCGACTGGTACACAGTATTTTGACAGTATCGAAAATTCATTGAAATCCCCGGTGGATAGCCGCGCAGTTTCATAAACTTCATTTCGACATCGAAGAAATGTACAGGACCCGCCGCTGCACCTTTGGACACGCGCATAACAAATATTCAAGGGAGCACAGAATTCTCCGGGAGGGTAATATTTGAAATGGAGTTCGGTGTGAAAGGTTTATACGTTCCCTATTCCGAGGCCTTAAATACATGAAAAACGTTCGACCTTTTTCGCGAAACCTTTTCCACGGCTTTATATCACGACGCGCGCACGTGATTCGAAACGCGCGTAAACGTTGATTCGAAACGGTGCACGCAAGAAGTAGAAAAATATTTGTTGCCCCGAAACGCGAGAACGTTGGATCGCGTTTTCAGATTTTTCATAAAAATATACTAACGGAAACTAATACGCTTGCTGAGCGGACATCGAGAGTAATACAGAATAATTCGCCGTGAAAAAACAGTGGGACATATTTTCACGGTATTTTCTCTCTTCTTTATTCGCCCGTTATATTTTTCTCGATTAATTCGAGCCCGCAGCTCGCGCTTAACGAAAGAAATATTAACAAATGGATACGTTCCACGAACCGAACAATTTGATAGTTATGCGATCAGTTTTTCAACGTGCACTCGACAAACTGAGTCGATTCAAATAAGAAAGTTACGATTGCTTGTATGATTTCAAACGATAATTTGTATTACGGTAGCGGTCAAAAGCTTAAGACCAAAGAGTGAAGGAGAATAAATTAACCCTTTGCACTCGAGAGTTGATTATTAGACGGTATAACGATACTAACTTCAACAATTTTCTAATTTGAATTATTTACTAAGATTAACCCACACTCAGCGTTATTCAGTTCAGTTCAGTGATATATTAAAATTTATATATATGACTATTTAACCTCTGTGTCTAATTAATAAACGAATTAACTAAAAACTAAAAATTTGCGAAAGTACCGTTTGGTGACTAACAGTCACCTCTCGAGCGCAAAGGGTTAATCGATTTATAAGGAAATGCATGATAAACAAAATTTGTGTTCTATGCTGATAAATAGTAACCATAATAACGATAAAAATAAATGTACAGACAATATCTGCAGATCATAAATCTATGTTCTATATTGTCCTCTCATCTTAAACTTTTCTTTGCTACTGTATACACTTGTAATGCAATTGGTTTATGCACGCAGCATATGCTACCTAATAAGTGAATGAACATACAATGGTAATCTGAGTATTTGAAAAAATTAACCCCTTGACATACAATGACGAGTTAGGGTCGTCATTCATTTCATGTGCCACTGTAGACTTTGACGAGTCTTACTCGTCAAGAGCTGTTTTCAACGAACGCTGTACAGTATATAATTAGATTACTTAGTTGCTTCACTAGTTCGTCGATTCTGTTTTGTTTAGAATATTTAAGATGCTCCTGCCTCCCCCCCTTTCAAAAAGAATTTCAGAATAAAATGTTCCGTTTCCAAACTCGCGCATAACCGTTCAGTTGATCCAAAGTAAATAGTATTTTTTGAACGCGTCAAATTTCACTTTATTTGTATGCCAAGGGGTTAAAGGTGAATGAAAACACTGAATCTTCCAAAAATAACACTTGAATTTGAACGATACGTTGCGATTTCGCTCGAGTTTTAACAGTGTAAAGGGAAAGTTTCCGTAGCTAACTTTTCGTTAAACTACTTTTAAAAGCTTTAAATGTATTGCATTGAGGTTCGATTACACTTAAAACTTTTGTGTTTTTTTCTCAACGCATTTACAAAAATTTCGAATCCATCTCGTTAAGATTGATAGACCTAAGATCCTAATCGCATCTAAGTTAAGTCTAGTCTGAATCTAATTTAAATCTTAATCTAATCAGCCTTGAATCTATTCTGTGTGGTCTCAAGTTCAATTAAAAGTATTTTTTTCTGATTCGAGGTACTCGTGAGGTATTCGAAACTTTGCACTAATTTTCGAGCCTGTTTGCAATATGCTTAAACACTTGATCTCAATACGTACTACCATGTAAAAGTGATTTTCGAGTAATCTACTCTTTTCTCTTCTCGCGTGTTTTTCATTATAGCAACAACTATAATAAAAATGGAAAAAACAGTACACGCCAGTAACAAAGAATAAACCGTTCCCGTAAAAATCGTTTAACTACAAAGATTTTATAGCATACTTTCCATCCTAACTATGCTTAATGCGTCTTTGTTGGCCAATTCTCTTAAATATTTAAAGCAATATAATACGATTTAATACGTCAGATCGGATAACAGAATTATTGCACGGTAGAACTTCGTTGTTCGAACATTTGTCTCGGTTTCGTGCAAATTTCCGTTCTGTTTTTTCGATGGTGTTTTATGAGAACGTTAATTTAGCGATATCGTCCTTTGTGTATACTACATATGTAAATTCCGAATAACACGGGCAACTAACATTTAACAGGTTTCTTTTTCGACACGTACATTGTAAATAACGATATGGAACAAACGAAAAACACGCTGCTATAATAAAAAACAATAATATCGAATTAAAACACAATAAAAACCACAATTAAACAATTTTACATTCCACGTCGTATTTCCTGTTTTTGTACAACACGAAAATTTTGGTTAAAATCGAACGACAGGTTATGCCGTTCCTTTTCATTTCAATTAACCACGCATCAGCGTTCAGATTCACAAATATCTCAGATTTCTGCCGCCATTTCACGTTTCTTCCTCATGTGGTTGCGTTCATCGGTATTAAAATGTCGGACGTAAATATCTGAAAATAATTACACGAAAAGATTTCAGCGAATCGATCAAAAACTCGTCCCGGAACGATGCCCGAAATTAATACGGAGTCGACGTTGATTTCTCGTTGACTGACGGTTTGTTTCGCGGATTACGTTTCGCGAAAATTCCGTGCGTCCATCTTCATTCCTCGACCGCCGCGAATGTCCAAGATTTTCAACGAAATAATAGAAACGTCGATACCAGAAGTCCATTACGTTGGCTTCAACCGAGTTTCTAATTTAGACGCTCTTTTATGAATTTCAGCCGACAATAATTCCAACTAAAACGGATCTGGACTCTTCCTCCGTGTTTGCGATCAAACTGAGACACTTCGATTCTATAAAGAATATTTAAATATTAGCGATAGAATGCTTGATCGAGTGAAAAGAGAAAAGCACAGCACAAGCAGTGGTCGCTGCTATTAATGCAACTTCAAAATTATGAATATGTAATAAAGTTTTATTCGTATTTTAGACACTTATAAGCGTGACGAATTATTTCCATTTATAATTAACCTTCCGCATAAATTATTGTTGCTGCTTAATATTTAAAGTAACTTAAATATTCGTTTCTTTACTAACGCAAACTTATTCACTATCGCGATATTTACAATTTTTTACCGAACGAAAATTCAAATCTGTATTAAATATTTCTACGATTCTATTTACAAAAGTTATTCTAAACCATATGGAAGCAATGCCTAAAAATATTTTACAGTAAAATCCAATTCGCCAACTTAGGCGCAAACCAACCCAGACGATCTTTTCTTTCCACGAAAAGCTTAAGCGAAGTTTCCCGACGCCTTAAGGAATTTATATTAATGAATCTGAAGTGAGAAACCCCGATTCACGCTTGCTCTCTTCGTTGTATCTTCCTCGAATAAAGCATCGCTCTACTACGCGTGGAGCAAAAAAAAAAACGAATAAGGAATAGAAACCGGAGCAACAAAGCGTGTGAAAAGGAGAAAACGCGCTCCAAGCGAGAAATTACAGTAGACAGCGAGGGTGTACGGCGAGACATTAATTTCTAACGCGACTCTTCAGTTTACGAAACACAACTTCATAAAATCGCACGCCTCTCGAGGCGATGGACCGCGAGACAAGAGCGGGGCAAAGAAATGAGATTTTCTTGTTCTTCACCGTCCCTAAAAGCAGAGCGGCCATTTTTACGGCACCGGTAATTCACTGCTCGGAACTTGTCCCCGGAGGATCGTAATGGGATCTGTAGGAAATATACACATATTGACACAACAAGGTTCATTGACAAGGTTCCATTAATTAATGTTCAGCTTAATCAATGTAAGCACTCATATTCGAGTCTATTTAATGGTATCACTATATTTTCCTCGAACCACTCACGAGGCGTTCAAACCTAATCCAAATCTGATGATCTAAATCTAACTCGAACTTAATCGTAACCTAATCTACACCCATTACGTTTAAATTCGAGTTTACATCATGATAGTGTAGTGTTACAATAATGATAATATTTATTATTTGATTTTAGAAATATATTTACAATGCTATGTATAAATTTTACTTAATTTACTTAATTAACAACTCTCTACGCGGTGTCACGTCTAACTCAACTCTATTCGGTACAACGTCCGATTCAACTCTTCACGGTGTCACGTCTAATTCAACTCTACACGGCCAGCAAAAACTGTTGCTAACCCTTGGCCTTTTTCCCACCACGTACCTCGGAAAAATTCCTCAAGTATAACCATACCTGGGCATCCTTCGTGGGCCTCGCGTGTCGCCAAGGGTTTTCCCCAAGCAGGTCCGAAATCCCGCTGTTCACACCTCACCCGCTTCCACGTTATAAGATTAATTACGATACTACAATAGCGGCATCCATTTTTTTTTAAAGCACTTGTAACATGTTCAAACCTAATTTAAACCCAATCTAGACCTAATTCCAACCCAATTTAACACTATTCCTACCACAGCCGGTCAAATGACCGTTTTTAAAATTTCGATCAGAATGTCATAGATGCAACGTAATTGAATCGCCTTTAAACTTTAGACTTTTCCTCAAATATACGTATAATACATTTTTCAATATTCACTTGTCTTTTCATTGTTTACTATTTTGAGAAAAATTTGTAGTCTGTTTTATATGGGAATGTCGCTGTAGGAATAGGTACACGTGAAGTGTCGGTAGGAACAGTGTTAAACCTATCGCGCTTTAATAGAATCGTTATTTCCTTTTCGGAAATACTTTGAAGGTATTCAAAATTTCATAACCAGATTCGAATTCACTTGCGATACGCTTCATCCCACCGCCACAGGGTACATTAATAGGACGTGTACGCTGAGGTACGTTCGGATAATGAGATTAAAAGTTATCGGAATCCTGACGAGCGGAGTGCATTAAACATATTAAACAACGACCTGAGCCGTGTTGTCCTCTGTCAAACGCGTAACATCGACAAATATTTCAGACTCAGGAGAGAGACGGCGAAGGAGGCCGCATTAATGTGATTCGAACGTACGAGCCTCGAATTATATTAATTTAAATTGCGAATGGTAATATTGCTTTTTGAAACAACGTGCGTTTGCGCGGCTACGTGTTTTAATATACTGCAGCGTATCGAGATTTCGAGCAAACAGTGCTTCATATTTATGTTGCAGATACGTCTGCATGCGTGGTTTTGTTTATTCCTCGTTTATCAGCCTTTGAGACTTCCGTTTTGATATGTCGGATATTAAAGCACTGTTTACGTTATTTACCGGTAGAGGGTATCTAATTGTTATTATAATTACAACATCTGCATAGACGTGATGCTTTTAAATCACACATGAAACTAATGCATCGCTAGAAAAAAGGGTAAATGCATAAAAATACATTAATCATTCGGAAAATGTTTGAAAGCAGCAACGCTATCCGTTTGAGTCCCAGGGGGTATTGAAAAAACACTGTCGAAGAATCCCAAACAGCGCAATCGCGTTTTCTCTAAATGACTACGAAAAGACCTTAGCAGCGCAATAGCGCTTATTTTATTTTATGTCGAGAAATACCACGCGGCGCAACAGCGCTTGTATTTAAATTTTTATTTTGTAATGTATTATTGCATTATTGCAGTATTATTCTACTTATTGTAAAATGTACTATTTACATTAAAAGGAGCTGTGTGATGTACTTTGTTTTAGTAAATCTGAGCGTGCTTCGACAATCGGTAACGCACCGTCAGTTGTCCATAACGTTCGAAATGTGCTGGGTTTTCTCGATATAAAGTCTCAACAGCACGATCGCGCTGCTTGGGACTCAAACAGTTAAGCAATTCTTAGTAGAGCACGTAAATTATTCGTTAAAACCTTTTCTCCTTGTTTAATTAAAAAGAATTTCACTTATTGTAATCTTTTGCCAATGATTATGGAATTTTTGCTTTAGCAATGATTATGAAACATGTTTCCTAATAAAATAGAATATCTTGCCTTGTTACAAAATGGTTCTAGAACAGTTCCCAAAAAAGATTTAAATTCCATTAAAAAGTTATCTATTTCTAGCTGTAACAAATTTCTCCCCGGACAGATTAAGAAGATTGAACTGTTCCCTTAAAATTCGTAATCAAGTTATTTTTGAAATCCCCAAATCCTTCGTTTTAGCGTTTCAATTTCCTGCTCGAATAAGAACAGTGCAGCAATCTCGGCGAGCGACACTGACACTTTCGATCGGCATTTTATTCGCGGAAAGCTTAACAGAGGGTGCATCGACGTTTCCTTCAATTTATAGACTCTCCGTTTCGATTCGCCAGGAAATACGTTTATAGGATCAGGCGGCCGAACACGTCAAAGGGAAAAAGTGGATCGGCGAGGGAAAGAAAAAGACGTTTCGTTTGGTGAATTGATCCGTCGTCGCCTTTCGATATTCCTAAAATAATAAAGATCTTCCCTTTAACGGATCTTTCCCCTCCAACGATTATTATAAATCTTTACATTATTTGTCAGAACAGCGATTGAATTTTCAACAAGAATAACAGTCTCCTGAAAAATACTTTCCGTTTCCTCATTAATTGTTTTAGGTTAATAACAGAATGAAATTTAAAGATTAACTATGTAAGTATATATAGAATTGCAAAGAGCTAAAGTTAAAGCAATACCTGATTTTCTCGAGTGAAATTTAAATCTGAAGAACAGTTGATGCAAAATTATTCCAAATACCCTAAGAAAATAAATTTAAATATCTATCATAATGTATCTTAAATATTATTAATGGGAAAGAGCTAAATTCAAAATAATACCAAATTTTCTCAAATAATTAAACGAAATTTAAATCTGAAGTTGACGTACAAAAGTATTCCAAATGTCTTAAAAAGAAATACACTATGATAGATTTAAATATCTGTATTCACCCTCCAAATATACAGATACACACTTATCTCACAATCTTATCGTTAATCCTCTACTCAAATTTGATTTCTTTAGTCGAGTACACGAAAGTATGAATTTCTCCACAAATACGCGATCTAGTGTATAATTTTATAACAGATCGCAAAAACATAGTATTTTTTGCACACGCACATACAGTAGCGGACAAAAGTTTAAGACAACAGAACAACGTAAAACATAATTTTATGGTTGGCAAATATTGTTTATCCATCCATTTTTATCGTCATTATAGTAGAACACTATTTATCGATTAGCATAGAATAAAAATTTTATTTATACTGTTATCTCTTATTAACCCTTTGCACTCGAATTTAATATGACCATGAATTACCGCCAACTCGAAATTTATGTTTTTATTCAATCAAAACAAAACTTTTCCAATACGTTATTAGGATACTTAGCTGTAACATTTCATGAGTATAATTAAAAAAAAAATGAAAATTCCACGGTAAAAATTGTAATGTCTCATACGCTGAGACATACCAGTGCAAAGGGTTAATTTATTTATTTTCTTTGAGCCTTTGGTTTTAAACTTTTGTGTGCTACTGTAACTGTTGTAAAAGCTAGCTAAACTTATTGTCAGTTGTTTCGAGAGATACAGGGAGATCGAGTTTCAGGCTCAAACTCGATCGAGCGGAACGAGTTTCCGGGCCAAGGGGTTAGCTGACGTGTTACAGGGGTAAATTTCGATCTTATAGGCGTCGCGTGTCAACGATAGAAAAGCTGTCACCGACAGGTCACTCGATTCGGGCCACCTCGAAGGCGTGACGTGACACGACGGTGACAGCATTAACGAACACTCGATTCGCATTACCGTGTCATGTTGATCTTTGGGCTTTTGTCTCCGAAGCCTGTATCTCTTCGATATTAGAGGACTTTGATACGCCCTTGAAGTTCGATTATACGATAACAAGTACTTGCGTTTACGGAATAAATTGTATCGAAATCTTTCACGAAGGATAAACAATAATAAAATGTTTGTTTCCATTTGAATCAAAATAATTTGAAAATTTGTCACCATTGTAATCAGATTAGTTGATTTATACGTACAAACGTTACCAACCCAGTTTATACAAAAATTGTTGCCTGGTATTTTATTTAAGGAAACAAATAAATCTAATGGTAATTCCAGAGAAAGAATTTTGAATTATGATAATAGTATTTCATTTAAATAAAAATTTACAAGGCTTGCATACTATTGTCAATCGTAGTAAGTGATTTAGAAGTGAAATGGAAGAAGTAATATCTATTTTCTTACCCTATCACAATTTTTATTACAAATCGAATGTTTCGTGTATAAATTGTCTTCGACAGAAAATGAAATAGTAATTGTTCTCAGTGGTGATAGAACAGTTTATTAACAAGCTTCATATCTTCGTCAAGATCTCGTTATAAACTATAAATTCGGTTAAATCACAAATTGCATCGACTACATTCCTCGGCGCATAATTGTGAAAACAAGTTCTCGATCGCTACGAGCCACGTCGAACACCCTGACCGCATCTTATTAACAAAGCGTTAATTAATCTATCGGAATTTCACTCTGCGAAGCCATGATCTCCACCGCCAAGCATTTTGTAAACCATCCAGCGGCTACACAAACTACCTAACACGGGTCAAATACTTTCCGGTCCCTCGTTGCCCCGCAAAATTTCATCGAAACCCCAACGTAGCTCCCTTCTACACGTAATCTCGCCTAGCCTTCCCCCATTAAACAGAAAATAATCATCAAACCTCGCCCCTTTTTCCCTCCTCCCGCATTCAATTAACCCGAACCAAGTCGTAATCGTCGAGAAGCACGATGAAAATGTCTTCGAAGCCGAGGGGAGGAACCGGTCGGCCGCTTCGAACTTCTCAAAGCTCTTCATCCGTTCGTGAAAAATACGGGATCCCTTTTCGCTCGCTTCCCTCCCTTGCGAATAAATACCAGCTTCCACGGGGTGAAACTTCGACGAACTGTAACAGATGGCTTCGTGACTCGGGCGTCAAGTTCCACGACGAAGAGCGGCCAGACTCGCGCCCCTCTTTTTGGACGTCGAACGAAAAAGGATCTAACGGCGTCCCGAGGACACCCTCGAGGTCGGCCTGCTTTCGACGAGCCTACCCGTGATTTGTTTAAAAGAGACGTCAAACATCGGTCAGTACGAGTAATCCCTCGCTTTGTCTCGAGACTTTCCGAGTGCTACGTTTCGGGGACAAAGGCGAAATCTCCTCCCCTAAAGGATCGGGAGAACGTGGATGACCCTTGAAAAACGCGTGGTTCGTTCGCGTAAAATTTTTGTGAAATTTTGCAAAAAGTTCGCTGAAACAATCGAAATGGAAATGAAATTATTGTTTACAATGTATACAACACGCTACATCAAGTAAAAACACTTACTCCTCTTATTTCATTTGAATAATGCGAAAAATTTGAAAAATATTCAACCACTTGTTTACAATAAATTTATATTAATTATCTACTCTTTTGGTATATAATAAAATTCTTCAAGGAAGCATAACTTTATTGCCATTAATTTTATTACCAATTGAAACAGCGGAATCATTTTTCTTAAATTTCTATTTATGTCATATGCGGTTTAAATATTTAACGGAAAGCATATTCTATTTCTGAGAATCTTATCTTTGTTCTTCAGGAAATACGGTTAAAAATTGATAAGCTTGAAATACTGAAACAAAGTATATACGTAATTTTTAACACCAACCTCCGGCAAGGTCGATGAAAAATAAATCGTACGAGTTCTGAGGTCCCTTCGTGAATTTCGAAAGAAATAAATACAGAGAGCAAAGTTCAGGAAACCTTGTCATCGATAAAAAACGAAGCTTCCCTTCAAGATCACGGTGCAACTCGTCGCTCGTGCCATCCACGAGGAGACGAGAATAGCGATCGTAGCCGGGGCTATAGTCGTTCCTAGCAATTAGAGGATTTCGAGAAAGCCCCGACAGGAAGGCGGAAAAAAATAGCGTTCCCTCTATAAAAAAAAAGAGGAGAAGAAAAAAGAACGAAGGTGTTCACGAACGACAGATGCGCCCAAAACGACGGGTAATCTCGGCGGTAAAGCCTGGAGAGTGGATTAAATTTCAGAAGCTAATCCCTCACTCGTCCGCGGCGCTCGTCAACGCAGAGAGACGTGTCGCGCAGCAATCCAAGGAATTAAAAAATCTCGAGTGTTCGAAAGGGGGTATAGAGAAAGAGGACCCTCTTTTCGCTTCGAATCAGGATTACGTCAATTTTAACGTCGCGCACGCCCTCATCAGGGTCCTTTTTCTTTTACGCGTAAGTCCCTTCAACGCGACGAGACACGCTTTTCAGACACAAACGCGAATCAGTTCGAGTGTATTGCACGGCTCGCGCGCCCTTGTCTTGAAAGCAAATTCATAATGGGTACGCGAGGAGTCGGGATTGGAAAAGGTCGGGCTGACTGAAGCTGCTCCTCGCAATAACGCGTCTACTGGCGCGGAACTGGAAAGAAGAACTGCAAAATGGTGTAGGGGAACGAGTAGCAGAGTTGGGTATTATTCCAGTTAAATATGTAGTAGTCTATATACTAGTGGATACGAGCTTTCGTAGTAGGTATGGGTGAGCGATTAATATATAGACCTCCCGTAATTAAGCAAATGCCAGAAGAGAGTCTTGGAGTGCGAATATTATTATATATCGTATTAAGATTATTGTAACCAATTAATTCCAACAACATTTTGTTCGAATAATATTCTGAACAAATTTTTATTTGTGGAATCTTCGGATAAATATCATGAATAAAGTTATGTGTGTTATTCGAGGATAACGGACAATTTTTTGTTCGGGTGATTCTCCGTTGGAACGAAAATTCATTCGGATAAGACTGTTTCGAATAATTCTGCGAACAATGTATCGTATACAATCAACAGTGTTGTTAGCAAATACTGCAAATCTAAAAATTTATTCGCCGCTCTGAACAACAGATAAGGTTCCAAAATTTACTTTGAGCAACGAATAACGATTTTATGCGGTCGAAGATTGCACGTTAATCGCGAACAGTTCATTATTTTTATTCGTTTATTATTCGCGAATAAATTTCGAGACCTCGTCCGTCATTTCAAATGAAATTTGCTCGACTCTAATGAGAAATATGATATCATTTTTCTCGAAAAACTGTTATTATCGGGAAAAAAAAGAAGAAAAAGAAGAGCTGCTAATAACTTTGAAGAACACTAGCTACAATCCACAAAAAGCGTATTTCCTTTGCAAAGCCCGTCATCCTTTATTTGCTAACATTTTCATCTCGTTAACCGTAACGAAGACAATTAAATGTTACATCTCGAACCTACCAAAGAGACTTTACCGAGCGAATAAAATTAAACGGCCGTTCCATCGCGTTATAAAAGATTCAAATCGGCGAGCCTTCGAATTTTATCCCCTCTGCGAATCCGTTCGCGGAAATAACGAGAATAAATGGCGGAGGCTCCGTATAAAGGGTTCGAACGCCAAGGGAGGCGATTGCGAGCGGATACAAGGGCGAAAAGAAAGAAAATACAAGAACAAAGGAGAGTGGGAGGCGTTCGAGGGAGAAACGGTGATCTGTAATCAATCACGATAACCAGAGAGATATTCGATTTCCTCGCCGATTCGAATCGTTCGCCAATTTGACTCCTTTCGCGATCGAGCTGAACACGTTAAGCAGCTTACCCCGTAGCTGTTTCAATTTCTTTTCCATCCGGCCCGTCGCTCGCGGACATTAGACAACCTAATCGGCAAGTCGGTAATTGTTACACGGAAAACGAATTGGAAATAACCTCCCTGGTTACGCGGCCAAGCGTTGGCGATAAATTTTTTCCCAAAAAGTTTCGTAACGGCTCTAACTTTAGGGCTTTTCTCGTCGATATCAAGGTATCCAATTCTTGTATCGATTCCAGCTAATCAATTGGGAATTCTTTTCTGAGAACGGAATCTTCTAATTCTCTTGTTTCAAGGAGGAAGGTGTAATTGCATGAATTTTCAGCCTTAAATAATACAGTTTCGAATAGATCGTAGCTTCTACTGTGTGTAATAGAGTGGGGAGGAGTAAGGAAGAAAGAAAGATTGCAAAATGTTTGCATGTCAGATGCAGTTTAAATTCAATTTCAGAGTTTCCAAAATTAAATTGAATTGGAAAAATAGCTATTTTTGTCAAATATAATTTTAAACAACTGTAAGCTGTTGTTTATTGTGTTAATAATAATGATAGTTGAAATAAGAAATATAACGCTTGTCGTACATTTCTATATAAATAGCTGAACCTCTAACAGATCGAGCAGAATTCTCCAACTCTAATCTCTACCGCACATCGGTTCTCCTTCAAGGAGGATCGCTCATGCACTGGCGAAGAAGTAACAGCGAAAGTTCGTCCCGTTACCCCGGTTAATCTCCGCAGGAACATTTACGGCCGCGAGTTAAAGCGAAATAAGGCAATCTGAAATCTCGAATGATCCCCGAGCAACTGCAACTGTCCTTCGCCAAACGTAACATCAGAAGTTTAACAGGTTCGAGTAACTTCGAACGCCGCGTCGTACCGACACTACCCAGGGGCTCTTTAAACTTCCGGTGCACGTGAAAAATTACGTTTCTTTTCGGGTGCTTCCTGCAATTTCTTCAAACCAGCTGGACAGACAGTATCACTGTCAATTTCCTGGTATCGATTAGTGCACAGTGCGCACATAGAATTTAATAATTTTTATATTATTAAACGTTGTGCAGTTCGAGTGGTAACTTGAACACTCGAATATTTGAGGTTGATGCAGGTACAGTGCAAGAAATGATTGATGTTTAAAGACAAGAAAACTGAATATATCTCTATTTACACGAGCGTGGTTGAACGTTACTGTTTAATGTATTTTTACAAAATCTGACGCTGGAGGGATGTTATGCGCTTATATAAAGGTGTTAGGATTGGGCTGTTTGTTTCCATTTTTGAGGTGGGAGATATCGTCGACTGTCGAAAATGTTTCCAGCGACTTCAGGTATATTTTGTTTCATCGGTCGAAAGTAAAATATACCGAGGACAACCTTAATCGCGTAAACTACCTGAAATTTTTAACGAAGCCAGGCCAAATCGATGGAACATAGAAAAAATGGGAAAAACCCGAAACTGGCATGGCACAATAAGTACATTTGCTTTAAAGGGTATTATTTAGTCTTAATGATGATGTATCCAAATATACCCTTGAATTACAGCTGAAGTTTTATGAATATGAAATGAATGTTGTTACAACGTAACGATTAGAAAGTCAAGAACCAAACAAGTTTTAATTCATGTTCTATTGGAAGTTATTAGATTTGCTACGTAAATAACTCGAGCAACTTATTCCTTTTGGAAATGGTGAAACGTAAAAATTTATTTATAACTGTTAATAATAGAAATGTTTTCCGTTTTATCCTTAAACAGCTTCCAATTTGCCTTGTATTTCTTCTATTTTCTTTTGATATGCACTCTTTCGTTTCCTTGAATGCATATCAAAATCCGAATCTCTTATGCAAAGAAATTGCAAATTCGAAAATAAAGCGAAGGTCTATTAGCTGTATCGAAATTAATATTAATAGCGAGAATTTGGAACACTGTCATCAAAAGTTGATTATAACATCACGAGCTGCTTCCGTCTCGCAGAGCCAAGAGTCTAAGATCATAGGCAGCCAGTTTTACTCTCTTAGCTCTTTGAGCTATTCCGAATAAATGAAATGCAGTCAGGTAATCCACCTTTTTAACAGAAAAGAGAGCGAATCGCAGCGAACGCCATAATGTGTACATATACAACTGTACTTGTATAATACTGTATTAATGCGATCGAGTGGATGCGAGTTTGGGAAAATCTGAAAAGTGCTTCAGTTGGGCGATAGTCGTGTGAACGTAGAACGTTTGGACTCGAGTGTTCCTAAGGCGCGAAAGATGAGCACTTGAGAAAACTGAGCGACTGCGGAATTTTGGGTGAACCTGACCGAACGTATCGAGTGAGAAAGGTTTAGAATTAGAAAGAAAGGAAACGAGTGTTTGGAAGAATATATGACGGGGAAAATGCGAGCACATGACAGAAAGAGTTTGACTGTGAAGGTAGGAAGAGTGTGATTCTGAACGTACTAGTTGCTAAAGTAGTAAAGTCGTTTAAGTTGTTACTATTAAATTGTTTTAAATATAAATTTATTATATTCTAAGCACTTTGTTTTATTCTATTCACACCTGAGCCCTATCATCCACTTTACTAAATAATTAAGCAAAGTAGAATTTTCCTATAACACTTGAAATCCGTGGCACCAAAGCCAGACACAACAAAAACTTCCGAAACTTTCAGGATGGCCCAACGACAAATTGTTTCCCTTTACCGAACTCCACGAAACTCCGTCGGACACGACTCTTTCATCGAAATTTCGTAATCAATGTTCCCCTGATTTATATCTGGCTCTCGGTCCAACAATACGATCCTCTGGAACTCTCGATCGCACGACAAAGCACGGGGATCCACAATAAGGAACCGGAAGGAAACTTCTTTCCTCTCGGTCGTTCGGTTTCCACTTTCCTAGCGCAGGCACGAGCCCACATAAAATTTAACCGGGTGATGTATCCGATTGAAATTGGATCTTGTTTTTGCGGAAACACCGTCCGCCGTGAGAACTAATATCGAGACCTCAAAGGCGGATATTGCCTTGAAAACGTCTAAGTTCCCGTGCCAAGAAGACACGCCGCGATGGTGGAACGCGAGTGGCGTATTCCACTTGGACCGTGGTTTCGCGTTCCTCTTCCTCGGTGTATGCACTGTCTCCGTCCGTTGCTACGCTAGGGAACTTGTTTTTGGCACGTTCGAGCATTATAACGAAGGTTTGAAGCGTTCGACAGGAAGTGTGTTCTATTAAATGCGATGCTTAACACGTTCGTCGCCCAGCGTGATTCGATTAAGTTTCTCGCTGGGCCCAAATTCGATTGCATAAAAAACTGGGATAAAAAAATATAAAAATAGCAACAGTTTTAATCTTTAATTTTTTATTTTATGTATTTTATATTTATATATATATTGTACTTCAATACTTATTCCGTTGAATTCCTTTTAAAACTCCAATTTAAAATCCTATTTAAATTTAAGAAAAAGAGCGTCACCCAAGTATGGATGACGTGGCGACGAACGTGTAAAATAGCTTAAATAATTTCGTGACGTATAGAAAATTAAGTGCAGTAGGAACATGTTGTTATATAAATAATCTTATCGTTAAGTCTTGAAAATTTCAAGATAATCGATATCTTCTTTTTTGCAACGTAAGATGAATATAAAATTAAAAATTAAGTTCTTTTGTTCTTTTTCGAACCTTCTCTAACATAAGCTTAGCGAGAGAAAAAGTCGATAAAGTTTCCTCGTTTTATAACATTTTCGTGTTTACAATTATTTATTTGTGGATTCTAACACCTCTCAAGATCGTCAATACTTTTTTCACAGTATCGAATACCTCGTTTAAAGTTTCGAACTCATTTTTCCTCAATTTCGTCCCCGATTCGGATAAGCGAAGAAACCGGCAAAAAATGGAATTTCCATTTCTCCCAAAATTTAGTAAGAAGAACATTTCCCCGAACTTCCCCCTTTTCATAATATTTTTGTTCACAAAGATCAAGTTCCCAAAATTACACGCCCCATTTTACATGATCCTGCATGCGCGCCCTAACCTCCTCGTAATCTACGACTGGAAAAATTCTCGCTGAACGCGATCGAGAAATCCAGCCCGTGCTCTCGAGCACACATTGATAAACAGGTCACGATCGAGGAGAGCTGCGAAAATCGGATTCCATCTCGAGCCAATTATCGGTCTTATCCTCAGCCAGTTCCGAAGTTCTGCGGCAGTGCTCAGCGAATAGACAGCCACGGGCCAAACGGATCCGGCCTTTCGAGTATAATAGCGGGGCCAAGATGCGACTAGTTACCCGCTGGAAGCCGTGTTCTCGACACGACAGTCATACTTCGTCTGCTATCGGTCCACTTGTACCCAGCCAACGTGCACAAGTATGCGCAGGCGGCTGACTTCAGGAATATCGAGACCCGCCTGAGAATTGCATCGAACTTCTACGCTCGCTCTCCAAATCTTTCTCTCCCTGCCTCTTTGCCTACAGTCGGTCACAAAAGACCTTAGATACTTGGTAAATTTCGAAGGTTGATATTTCTGCATGCATAGGACGAATGTCCTGGATGGAGACGTAGTTTACTCATTTATTATAACTATTGTCGCAGGCTTGGAGCACAGAATACAACATCTTATACTTAAATTTAAATATAATGTAACCTACAATAAATATACCTAAATTTTTATTTTTATTACGCATGCAAGAAAAACGTTTAGGTTTCTCATTTAAGAATGCCGTACTTGAAAGGGTTAAAAAATGTGATAGCGATATTCCTTGTGCTACTTGTTCCTCTAACTTAAATGTCTAAAGTTTTAGAAATTAATTAATTTCTACATATTTTACTCCCACCGAAATTATACTCGAAATATCCTTAATCGTTACAAATTCAGCTTCTCAAGCAATGCAATAAATACCGCAGCCTCGTTACGAAAGTGAGACTACATTTTTGTAACCAACTGTAGCACTGCCAAATACATACGAGCACCAAGGCACACCCAGACACACACACATATATATGCGTCGAGCCGTGTCCCGTGGTAATTGTACTTCTAGGCTATTGAACTCCTAATCACGAAGTGACAACTGTTTCCAGCCGCGCTCTCCTCGCCCGGGCTGTGCGCATTTACCCTTGTCTACGTCTCTATCAAAGCAAACTACTCATCTCGGTTCGTTTGGCCTGTGCAGGGTGATCCTTTCGTTTCTGAAAATTCCAGCATCGACCTTCTTCTTGGCTCCGACAGCTCCTTTGTTTTTCAGCGTAGGTCCGACACAGTCCTTTGTTGCCCCCTTCCCTATCCACTCCCTTTATTTTCCATCATCCATCGAGTTCCAACTGGTTCCTCTGTCCTGTGTCCCACTTACATCGGGATTCTCGTGAAACGTAACAAAACAGAGCGAAAAACCGTTCGATTCATAGGTTCCGTTTGAAGTCCATCGATGCTCCTTCTCTCTGTAGCTAAGCTCTATTCTTTGTCTTCGAGCTGTCCCTAATCCGGGAGAGTTGCCGTATTCGGGCCGGTTTCTAATTTTCTTCTTATAAACGGGCATGGAATGATGCAGAGAACGAATAAATATGGAAACGAGATAGGTATAGTATACGCCTTGAGCGTATAAAAGAGTAGGACTACAACAGAGTGAATTATTGATCGGTTCATGTCAGGTGATTGGTTTCCTAATGAAGCATAAGCTTGCTACTGTAAGTTAAATAAAGATACTTATTACTAGGTTAAAGAAGGAAAAAGTGTAACAATTAAGCGACAACGAATAAATTAAAATAAATATTACGTTGCGATCAACTGATATTATTGAAGCGGGTTTACTGATTTTAGAAAGAACAGATTTTGATAAAATTACAAAATTCAACTTCACTTTTCTCTGCGACATTGCATGTTTTCTCTACAACCTTTCGATTTAAAAATTATCCACATATTTCCAGAAGGTGTTAAATTGATATTTAACAATTGATATTTAACAAATCACCCACATTGTTTACAAATATCTACCCACACGAAATTGCCACGAATTTTCTACAGAACCAAACACAATATTGCGAACATCTCTGTTTCAAAATGAACACGGTGGTCCAATATAGAAGCCAGCACAAATTCGGCAACGCTTCCCTATCTCCCCCGCTCGTTGAACCCGTTTCCTCGCTCTATGTTCTTGAGAGTAAGCTCCAGGAGCTTCCCTTCGCCCTTCTCGACATCTTTCTCCAGCTTCCATCCGCACGAATCCCTTTGAACCCGGTTGTGTCCCGACCACCACCTCGGGGAGGAGACCTTTGCATTGTCGCGCAGGCCAAAGCAGACCGGCCGAAAGACAGTCACCGCTACACGTGTACCCTTATTACTCCCAGGGATACCAGCACCTCGGGAACACGGACAGCGACAGTTCATTAAGCGATACAAACGGTCATTAAGAAGCTGGTCGAACTCGTTTACCCCATCCCCTCCGACACCTCTGCAGCTCGGTCCCCGCTGTCGCCTCTTATCGGGCCGTTGTTCAATCAACGCGAAGGACGCGATTAAGTTGCACAGCCCCTAAAAGCCTCGTGAACTCGTCCCTGTCGATCGTTGGCACGAAGGAGAGCAAATTGCGAAGGGGGAGGCGGAGGCAGGGGTGGAAACGAGCCGCGTCGATGAATCGCAGAAATTTCCGAACGAATTTTTCGCCGGGGCAAAAACAGCGAGTCGCGAGAATCGAAACGCTTTGGACGAAAACTGAGGAAACTCGTTGATTGGAGAGGCTCCGTGGAATGCATTAAGTCGCGAGCGGTATCAATATTTCGTCTACCACGCCATAAATATTTATCGATCGCGGCTGCACGGTTAGGCGCCGATCGATTTTGTCGGGTGTCGCTTGGATTAGCACCGGCGAACGAAACCGTGTCCGCGTGTTTTCGCGCGGGATAAAGTTGCAGGAGGGTTGTTCGGAATATTCGTTCGATGTATTCCGTTTGTTTACTTTTTTTCGTGTTTTGTATCAGATAACAGTTTGTCCCGATAAACGACTTGAGGTAGATTAATATATAGGTATTCCTCGTACAACTTACTTTTAGTCTTAGTCTTGCTCTGATGTTTAAAATCATAAATAATATTATTGCGTGTCTTGTAATTCTGAAGCTCCTTATATTAAATATACCTGGAAAACATCTGAGAGGGGGAGATCTCTTTTACATAATTCTATACCGCTCGAAATTAGGTGAGAAAAACTGCATAAACAGATTAAGCGCATTAATTAATTTAAAAAAATTGATTTTTTTAATGTATCGCTAAGCTCTTTCAAAGTGTCAATATTTAGGCTCAACTAGATCTCAACCACACAATTATTCAGTTTTGTCTTTCTTATCTTGTCTTATTTATTACTTTCTCTATTACTTTTGTATTAAGTTTACATTACTCCTATATATTTCTTATGCTTATTCTCTCATTTTTGTATACCAATGGATTTTAATCTGTTAATAAACTATTTTATTATTATAACGCGATGGTTAGGCGTATAAAAATTGGCGTGTTATGATACTAAGAAATTAGTATGAACGTGTAACAGATAAGGTTAAATTTGGAAAAATTACAAAATTGTGTTATTCAGATAGTTTAAAAGATTCGAAATAAATTTAGTTTGCCAATAGCAACGGTATAGTAAGCTTCGAAACAGAACTATCGTACTGTAGCACGTAATAAATCTAAGAAGGAATTTTCTTGATCAATCTATCAGTGGTACCCTGGTTTAATCCCAAATACTTTGGTTTAACAAGTGAATCGAAACGGAGGTTAAAGGAAGAATGAGAAGAATTTGCAGGGCAATAGGAGGGAATCGAAGACGTAAAGTGCATTCCCTGATTCCTGAAATAGGACGATTTCACGTGAATAGCCCGCATTTTACGAATACATCGTCCGTCCGCTTCTTTTCCTTAACGAGTATCCCCGTTTCTCATTAAAAACCAGCCACGAGTCCTGAAATTCTACTTTAGTTCCTATCTAACGTCACGAATTTAGGATACGTTTCCATTTACCTGTGTCTTGTTTTTTGTGCAATTTACCTTTCGAGAATTCAACAAAAATACTGCGAACAGATAATGAACTTTTTTCGTTCATTTTTTTAATTACTTTTAAGCAATTAAATACACATTGAAATAATTCAATTTCAATATAAATATGCAAATTATATATATTTTCTTTTTTTTTTTAAATACCGTTTCTCTAAACATAATTTAATATAAAACCTCGTTTGTTTTATTTGACAAAGCAAACAATCCTCCATGTTTATTCAAATTACGCTACTTCAACATCAAAGCACCCTCAAAACTCGCATCACTCATCACTCTCACTTTTCCTTTGGAATCCTCAAACTTTTTCTAAATTTAGGTCTCTCTCAGAATCTCGAACCCAATATTATAGATGTTACTAAATCTAAAAATTAAACTCACCAGAATTTTCGAAGAATTTGATTTTTCTAGCGGTTAATATTAAATTTCACAAAGAAATACCGTAAATAATTTAACGTTAGTATAAAATACATTTAATAAATGTAACATTAGTCGCAAACCGTTTAACGACAGAATCGATCGAATTATGTACTGTGAATAATGCTCGCAAAAACAACTAACAATAAGCATCGTCCGTTCAACTCAACTTCCATTCACAGAACAAAACTCATAAAATCCATCGTTACCAAAACATCCAGAAGTACGTTAATCCACAGCGTAATCCTGGAGCGTTACCACTAAACCGAAGAAGCAATTAACCGGCGGCTCCAATTAACACTTGAACCACACCACAAATTCACGGGACCACAAGTCGACGATGGCACTCGACGATTTCCAACGACCGACACTCTCCTCGAACGTCGTTCCCGCGCGAGAACTCACATTTTTGCGAATCGACGGAATTTTCCGCCAATTTTGACTCGCAAGAGGGGAGAACCTCTCTCGCACGCGTTCTTCCTATTTTTTTCTCTCTTTCTCTCTCTCTTTCTCTCTCGTGCGCCGAACGTGCCGCGAGAAATGCCCAGCAGGCACTGACGGTGTTTTCGCAAGTGACTACGAAGGCCGGAATTCCGTTTCACCGGCGTGGTCCGACTTATATTTGGCGCGGCCGAGCCGCGCTAATAATATATGTATACAGGCTATTGTTGATCTATGGATCACTCGCCTCGTGAAACCACTGTATACGGTGTAAAAAGTATAATAGAGACGATTTTGAACGGTGAATTCCTATGGACGGTCACTGAAGTTTTCGTATACCCGTTATTGCTGATCTATGGATCACTCACGTCATGAAAGTACTGTGCACGGTGTAAAAAGTATGATAGAGACGATTTTCAACGGTGAATTCCTATGGACGGTCACGGAGGCCCTCGTATACTCGTTATTGCTGATCTATGGATCACTCACATCGTGAAATTACTGTGCACGGTGTAAAAAGTATGATAGAGACAATTTCGGAAGGTGAATTCCTATGGACGGTCACGGAGGCCCTCGTATACTCGTTATTGCTGATCTATGGATCACTCACATCGTGAAATTACTGTGCACGGTGTAAAAAGTATGATAGAGACAATTTCGGAAGGTGAATTCCTATGGACGGTCACGGAAGTCTTTGTATACTCGTTATTACTGATCTATGGATCACTCGCGTCATGAAACCACTGTGGACGGTGTAAAAAGTATTATAGAGACGATTTTGAACGGTGAATTCCTATGGACGGTCACCGAAGTCCTCGTATACTCGTTATTGCTGATCTATGGATCACTCACGTCGTGAAACCACTGTGTACGGTCACTGAAGTCTTCGTGTACTCGTTACGTTTGAAGAATCGAAAGAAAGTAACGTTTTGGATATTTTATTTTGTGTAATAAAATTGGAGAGACTCCAAAGAATTGTAGAATTTCTTATGTTTGCTTGTTAGCGAACATAAGTTGGAAATATAGTTATGGGAATCGTTTATCGTATAATTACTACGAGTGTGTTGAAAGATATCAAAGGTATAATTATTAGCGTTACTGTTAATCACAAACAAACTCTATTCCTTAGTGAAAAAATATAATTTTTTCAAAATTTATTTAATTCTACTTAATAAATTGATTAGTATTCATAAAGTATCTGAAACCCTTACCTTTTGTTGCACGTTTAAAACTTGGCAAGCGTACATTGTTATTTTGCAATCGATTATAAACCTTCGGATCGGTCTCAACCGATTCGTTAAAGAAACTTGCCAAATTGAATTTGCCAAAATTGTTCGTAACACTACGAGCCAACGTCAATTTTATCTGTTTTTAATTTTCTGTTCTGTACGTTTGATAACTATTTGGGAATTTAAATTTGGTATAGATTTATAAAAAATTCGCAGCTTTCGTGAACTTTTCTGTATTCTACAGCGTGTTTGTTTGGGGAGAGAGGTCGTTTTAGAAATTTTTCGACGACGATAGCTACCAGTGATTGATGGTTTCCGTCTGCCGGTTAGCGATTCAGCTGGGCCACCGGATGGATTGGAAAAGTTTCGGTAATTAGAGGTTACTATAAGGTTAATTGGAGAACACGTTGGGTGGTGTACAAGAGAGTTTTTGGTGGTTAGTTTGTTAGGAGTTTAGAAAACTTGATACATGTAGAACATACCACTGAAAATAGGTTATACGGTAGAATATCGATTGCTTGAACAATAAAAGTTTGATGAAAAAAACATGTGCGCAATATTCTTTTTTTTTTTTTCTGGAACAACCATATATCAAAGTTTGATAGAATTCCTGTTAAATCAAACATCCAACAATTTATTCGAACAGATGGGTTCTTTTATTGGTTCGGATAATCGACGAGCTATTGAACGATCAATTGATCAAAATTATCACGCTTATGAAAGTATTTTGAAAAATATCTTATGCAATAAAGTCTGTTGCGTAACACCGATTACTCGTTCATATATGTGAAACTGCTTGAAAAAGCTTTTGTCCATTCTCTGTGAAATCGACTAAAACAATGTACGCAGATTAAACAGTTTAAAGCAGATTTTTTATTGCAAACTGATTTTTTCAGTGAATTTTCAATTTGTGTTTAAGTCTACAATATTTTTTCATAAGAAAAGGTAGATAAATTGCAAATAAATTGCAAGATATCGTTTATAAATTTTCTTACGTATCTTTTCCAAGCCTTCTTTGACAATTCACTTGATTTGAATACGACAAATATTTGTCCATAAATAGTTGAAAGAGAAACCAGTATTTTCATGAAATGAACAAGTTTTACATCCACGAAGATTGTAAAATTGTAAGTAAATATTGCTTTTTAAGAGGATTGCGTCTGTAAATTCTACGGAAACGAGTCAGGAAAAGTGTTCGAAAAGCGAGCCACTTCGCTGTATTATTTATTCAGAGTCGCTCGTAAAAATGGCCGTAACGAGACCGTATATTTATATATGCCATCCGGAATCTGCGCGGCTCTTCACGGATCGTGAGTCTCTCGAGGAGTTTTCGTAACGAATTCAAAAAAGAGGAAAACTCGTGCATGTAGCAAAACGTTGCTCCGTTGCCTCGTCACTTTCGGTCAGATGCTTTCTACGTAAGACGGTTTCTCGTGAGATCGGCAACGAAATGCGTCTTCCTGATCCCAGGCAAATTCGTTCCTTCTCGTAGAACTCACTTTCTGAAGAACGAATTTTTGCTCGATGAAAGACGGAACCCGTTGGAAACACGAGTCGATTTCCTTATAATTTTCTTCGTTTCCTTTTCCCTCCCATTCTTCTGCATTATACATCGCGAAACATAGAACGCGCTAAGAAAATTTCGTATGTTTTCAAATTAAAAATTTTGTAAAATATTAATCTCGAGACGTGGAGAAAATTTGCAAGATTTGAAAGTTTTTCTTTTATCTAAAGCGACAGAAAGAAAGCGAGAGCAATTTTTAACTTCCATTTTACTGAAACAAAGACATAAGCTTTGGAAGCTTTCCAAAACCTACTTTGTCAAAGCCATTTTATTACCTTCATAATTATTTATGCGTCAGCTATTCATTTCGTTGCAATAAATTGTAAGCAAAATAAGTGAAAGCCGAATATTCTTAATTAGGATAGTATACAAAAATAGTAGGAATGCGATTGAGTGGTTACGATTTTAGGAAAATGTGAAGAGTGCTTGAGTTGAGCGAAAGGATTGTGAACGTAGAATGTTTGGACTAGAGTGTTTTTAAGGTGTAAAAAATGAGCACTCGAGAAAACATCGCGATTGAGGAATTTTTGATGAACGTGATAAAATGCATCGAGTGAAAAAGATTTAGAATTAGAAAAAATGGAAACGAGTGTTTGGAAGTAAATATGACGGGAAAAATGCGAGCTCGAGGCAGAAAAAGTGTGATTGTAAAAAAAATAAGAACGTCGAAGTTGCTAAATTGAAAAGTCATTTATACTATTAAATTATATACCTTTAAATTGTTACTATTAAACTATTTTAAGTATAAATATATATATATTATATTCAAAGAACTTCACTTTATTTTACTCACACCTGAGGCCTATCATCCACTTTACAAAATAAAAATTGAGAAATTTCCTAGACGAGGGCAACGAAGTGACCTACCCGTGACGACACATAGGCCATCATTATTGTAAACCCTTTGCACTCGACTGTCCCCTCTCTTGGGACATCGTAACCCTAGCATATGATAATTTCGCAAATTTTCATACGTTAGTTCAGACCCGGACGTTAAACAGTCATATATATAAATTTTAATATACGACTTAACTAAACTAAATGAAGTTTAATATACGTGAATCATAGTAAATATTTCGAATTTGAACATTTTTGAAGTTAGTATCATTAAACGACTAACGGTTATATCTCAAGTGCAAAGGGTTAAAACAGGTGTCCTCCTGTCGCACTCGCAGAAAATAAAACAGCGAATCCATAACACAATTGAATAAACGTTGTCGAAAAGTCACTTTGAGATTTTGAGTTTGTCCACTAATCGTCCCTTCCGATTTAAGCATTCTTACAAAATAAACATGATAAAACGATCAACGATTTCTTCGTACACCTCGTGCACTGTCTAAAAGCCCACGAAAACGTTCCTATGACAGAGTCTCGTTTCATTAGAACGTTAAATTTGCAAAATTTGCATTGCGAATGCAGGAGACGCGATTCGTTCAGCGTAATTTATTTACAAACTACTGTGACAGGGGTTGTTAACGAATGCAGCTGTGCAAATGAATCGAATGTTCGTGTTGCGTTGCTGCTCCAACATCCCTTCATTTCACTGCTATTGTTCGTCTCGAATTTTTCCTTCCATTTTTCAACGTTTTTGTTTATTAGCGTCGACGCGTATCGCGAAATGAATGGCTGCAATTTTCGAACGCGAAATCGAAAATTCGCGTGCGCGCTCGCGCACCTGGAGATCGATCGCGAGGCACTCGAATGAAATCGGTCGCCGGTGCGTTGTTGGAAAATCGTGCAAAAAAAATTGTCAGAGTCTCGAGGGCTGTACGTCACGCTAAATATCCGCCGTTCTTTGTTTTCCTTCTCGTTGTACAGCTGAACGATAACCTGATTCGCTCGAATAATTTTGTCTCGTGTTTCGATGAACCTCCGCTGCAAATCGGAATTTCGTTCTGTAAATCATCCGTTATTCGGTAGTTTCCTCATAATCCCTAATTTATTCATCGGGTTTCGTGATTGGATAATAAACTTATACGCTTCAATAATTTTATCGCGTGCTTGGATGGACTTTTGGTGGAAAACGCAATGCAGTTTCGTGAACTTCTGCTACTTAACAATAATCTCATACAGTTTAAGAGTAAAAAAAGATGGGAACCCTATTTTTTTGATTTCACTAGAAGAACGAATTTTCCAATTTCATTACAACTGTAACGAAAAGATAATCTACATGTTGGTGATTAAATATGTAAAAATGGAACAGGTCGAAGAAATTAAAATTAGGATTTTTCAATCGAAGTAGTAATTAATTGATTATCAGTAACTGCTTGTCATTGTACAACGAAAAAAGTACGTAAAAATCTGTAGTTTACTGGTACTGTGAAAATATACAGATTTAACCCTTTGCACTCCGAATTATAATTAATAACTTTTCGCCAATAACTCCCTAGTATTTTATGTGCTGTATTAAAAATTTACTTCAAAGGGCAATTCCTCTCTATTTTATATTAAACATAGCTCTCAAGCTTTGTTGTAACTTACGTTTGTTTAACTTGGCTGAGTCTGTGGTCTGAAACTTTTGTCTTGCCACTGTATTTAAAATGGCACTTTGAAAAAAATGTCCAGTCAGACTCGACCTAGGAGTTACCGTGATAAAAACTGACGCCGAGTCACGCTCGACAAAGGAGCGCAAAGGGTTAAAGATTTATTCTCCTTTCCACTGTCCCTCTCAGAGAACAAACAGGAACACTTTTGTCCCCGCGAGAGTCCGAGGTAACAAACGCTCGCGTTCCCGGGCAGCAACAAGGGTAAAGTAACAGGCGCCGATTGACATCAGGCTGCCGCTGACTTAATCCTTACAGGAACCAAACCGAAGCTATTCCGATGTAGCCGCCGAAGTTTCGGTCAAGTTGCGGTTTGGTCGGTCCCAAGTTTCCCGGACGGTGAGATGCAAATGTGTTAGTTGCATTCCAGTCGGAGTTTTCCTTGGAAACTTGGGAACCGGGAAGCTCGCGTCTCTACATACCCGTCGAGGATCTTGCCGAGGAAAGTCTTGCCCCGTTGCAAATGCCACTGTGCGAAACTTCGGCCAGATCGATCGACGAACATGCAGACAATTAGGGAATCAGTGCGATATAGACCGCTGCGGATTCTCGGGATAAAAGCGAATCACAGAAATGGGCCATTATTGTTATGAGATGGCTTATTTATCGTTAATATTGGTTATCGGTATTGTCATAAGGTTATTGACACTAGGTTTATGCACATTTCTTGTATATCTACTTCTAATATATGTATATTAAGGAATAGGTATACATAAAAAAAGAATTTGGAATTATACAACTCAGAGTGAAATAGGTTTTGGTATATTTGTATCACTTTATCAATAAAACTAAGCAGAAGTTGCTGGGAATAATAGAAATTATTTTTGCAAATTTTACTCACTAAGTCCGAAACCCGCCAAATTGATGGGTCCCGTAAACCAACTGTTAACACGTTCGTCGCCCAGCGTGATTCGGCTGAGTTTTTCGCTGGGCCCAAATTCGATTGCACAGAAAACTGGGGTAAAAAAATATAAAAACAGTAAAAGTTTTAACCTTTTATTTTTATTTCATGTATTTTACATTTATATACATTATACTTCAATGCTTATTCCATTGAATTTCTTTTAAAATTCTAATTTAAAATCCTATTTAACTTTAAGAAAAAAAGCGTTCGATGGCGACGAACGTGTTAACCCATAATGACTTGATAAACGTTTATACGACGGAACTAACCCCATAAACACCAGTTATTGTCGATAAGCGTATCGAAACTCGCACGATCTAAATAATACCGATACAAAAATGAAAATAGTTGTGACAAAGCAATTAGAATCATAAACACAGAATAAATAAATAAAAAAAAAGAAAAGTTCGACTGAGTTGTAAGTGCTTCTTACTAGCGAAGGAGTAAGAATAAGTATGTAGGGGGATTGAGTGGAATAGCGTGGTGGATGGCGTGAATGGGATTAGTTTAAGTTAAGTTTAAGTTAAAGAAATGTAAAGAAATGTAAAGAAACGGAAGCTTTGCATTCCTATATGGAAAGCGAATAAAGAAATACAATTATGAGAATGTAGGGAATGTGAAACTAATTCGATAGTGGACAAATGTCAAAGAGTCAAAGAAATTGAAGTAACTAATTTATAAGGAATAGCATGATAAACAAAATTTACATTCTGCACTGATCAATAAATAGTGTTCCATCATAATAACACTAAAAGTGAATCTACAGACAATATTTTCAGACCATGAAACTATGTTCTACATTGTTCACTCGTCTTAAACTTTTGTCCGCTACTGTGAGTAAGAAAAAAAAAATGTTTTTCAATTTTAATGTTTTCAGAAAATTTTGTACATTCCAGTGGACGTTATTTGGTAGAATTGTTGATCGATGTAGCTTTGCATTTTTGACAAATCTTTTATGAAATATCTTAACTGCATGGAAAAATAAATCCGTTAAAAATTATATCTATAGCATAGAATAAAAAAATAGTGTAGTATCGTAATTAATTTTATAGAGTAAGAGAAAGTGAGGGGTGGACAGCAAGAGTTCAGTCCTGCTTGGGGAAAACCCTTGGCGACGAGCGAGGCCCTCGAAAAATGCCCAAATATGGTCATGTTTTTGGAATATGCCCAAAAATGGCCATAATTGAGGAATTTTTCCGAGGTACCTGGTGGGAGAAAGGCCAAGGGTTAGCGACAGTTTTCTCTGGTCAAAAAGAGCAGATTTGAATTAGACGTTGTACCGTGTAGAGAGTTGCGCGAAGAGTAAAATTTGTACATAACATTGTAACTATATTTCCGTAATCATAAATAAATATTATTATTATTATTATTATTATTATTATTATAACACTACAATAGTAACGATAAACACCGCCAACCAAACGGCTATTAACCATTGTTCAAACGAACCGGTTCTCCTCCATTCGGAGCTTAGTATTCAGCAGCTTTTTTTTTCTCCGTGGAAGCAGAGCGATCTCCGCCGAACAGTTAACCAACTGACATGGTTCTCTGTCGCATAATAGAACGGACAATGGACATTCTATTTCCTCCCGGTTCTTTCTTGGAAAATCGTTTATCACTGTATCGCCAGATACATCTGGCTTTCGTTATCTCGTCCGCAGCAAAATAAAAGAAATCTTTGGAGCTTGAATAGGAGCTCGTACAATATTGCGAAAAAACAAAGCTATTCGACGGAGAAACTGGAGAAACGAAGAAAAAAGGAAGCAGAAAGTGAAAGAGAGATAGAGAGAGGGGGGGGGGAAGGAATCTTCTGAAATAGAACGAATCAAGCCAAGCGGAACTGTATGGCCGTCGAAACGGTAGACGATTCGTGGAGAAGGATCGTGAGCCGCCTCGAAATCTTTTTAAACTTCTCGTTTTTTCGTTAACTGGATGACCGCTCGTTTCCTTTTCACCGAGTTAATAAAATTATCGAATAACCGCCTGCAGACGCTCAAGCTGCGAACGCTCGCTGTCCCTTCATAATTTACTCCCTTCTCGACCGAGTCTTTGATGAGAAATTCGTGGCCGACGCGCTAATTTGCGAGAACAAATGGAACTGGTTTCTCGACACAGTGCGAAAAAGTACAGGCTTTGAAATCGGTTCGATCAATTTTTGTATTATCATTTACAGCGAATTTTATCTTCTTTCTTCGTTTCTTATTATTGGAGATTATGGATTAAAAAGGAATAAATTCAGATAACTTTTCTTTTTAAGAATTTACTGAACTTTATTTCTAAAGGAAGGTACATCCTTTTTCTGAACCCGATCTTTACGCAACGAGAGGCAAGACTCGAATGAATAGAAGAGGTTAAAGGACATAGATCGTTAGGATCCTGTAATTCTTACGTACAGCCTGGTAAGGGTAAAACAATTGACCCGTTCCTAGAACCTCTTCAACGTATAGCTCGACCTCGCATAAATATTCCTTCGAGGAGATTAATTTTTATTTATTCGTTAGGACATATTTTATTTCCAACACTTAGTAACCGAATATAAGACTATTATCATCATTATTATTATTATTACAGTATAAATTTTATTTTTGCTATCATTTTGTCATTCTCATGCTATAACTATAACTACTTACGATTATATTACTTTTTTTGTAACAATCTGGTTTTATCTCGTAAAATAGATATATTATTATTGTTGTTATTGGGAACGGAGTTTCATATTGCTAAATGAAATGTACTCTTATTTGTAAAATAATAGTTTGATAATTTATCCAATACTTTTACGTAGCACGAGAAAGGGCAATTTTGACCGCACCTAGCGAATTTTGTCACAAGACTAGCAGAACGCAGTGGTCGAAATTCTTACAACCCCGTCCGGGTCTTTCAGCCCCTTTGTTCTGTTTATCAATGTTTTCGAACTTTCTAAAATACCATACGTGGCTTAGCTTCTTGAAAGAAGCCCTTGAGAAAGTACGTTAAGAGACAGCTGGTTTATGATTAATTTTTGCTTCTTCAGTATTTCTGTATTCAATTGCCAACAGTTGTTATATGAATTTCTCAAGTATTTTCATTTTGCAAGCATCCACAAAATTTGATTCGATACACCTAATATACTTAATTTTGTTTCGTGTTATAACAGCGCGGCGTTATTCCTCTTAGCGTTATTATAAACGTAAGCTGGTGCATAGGATAATGGTCAGCAGTAAATTGAGATTTCGGTATCCGTATTGAGAAGGGTCGTATTGATTAGGGATCCGGTGGAAGACGGAAGGAAAGGGGCGAGGGGGATGTAACTGGCGTAGAATTTAGGATGGTGCAATTATTTACGTGAAACTCGATACTTCAGCCTTCCTGCAACGTACTACACCGTAATGGAAAATAGAGTAAAAGAGAAGGGATTGAAAAGGGAATGAATACCTTCAGATGAAACTGATATTAATTTTGCAAAATAACGTTCTCTTCATCCACGCATATTAAAATTAAAGTATAAAATGATGAAAAACCGATAATTTCTCTTAACAATTATTTTACCTTCCGTTTAATTCTTACTTCATTAAAACAAAAATAATTGCATCAACTTTATCATAATTTCAGTAGTCCTACCTTTCGTATCGCGCACTAAGTTTATCGACAAAAGCTTTCAGTTTATTAAATTAAATCGAATCTTTAACGTAAAAACTGCAAGAAAGCGTCGTGCACGTTATAATAACAAATTTGTTACATTTTTCTCGAAATTAGGATGAAAATAACGCGGAGACCACGATGAGATTAATATTTACTTGGTACATTTCGTGCAATTTTTCGAAATGTTTGTCAAACACGAAACGAACGTTGAAACGTTCACAGTAAACAGTTTCGCGTCATCCTGAGAAGGATTCCAAACAATGATTTACCTTGAAAACTAAAACAGTATCGGTTTGAAGCAGCAGCGAAGTAGTTTCCGAAATTCATTAGACACGCTCGAAGTCAAACAAATAAACGGACGGTGTTACGTGTAGACCCGTTCGGGCTCGGTTTCAACAACAAACTAATAATTTCCCGGCAGCAACTCGATATTAAGCTTTCAGAAATTGTTCGATGTCGTCGATGGCACTCCACACAGTCTGGGAGCCGAGAATTGATAGAGGGAACGAAGGACTGTAATTAATGAACCTCTCTCGCAGGGGATGATGGCGTTATTGGCATAAGCAAGGGTACGAATCAGAGCAAAAGAGTTAATTCTCTGGAAAAGTTTCTCCGTGCCCTGTGCGTCATCGAAATGGTTCAATGGCCTTTAGCCGAGGGAGAAAAGTGGTCATCGACAGGGAACATAATAAAAAGTTCGATCGTTTCCGGCGCAATGAGTTTCCAAACAATCACTTCCTACTCGAGCGGCGTTTAAAAATCCACGTCGAACAATGGAATATCGAGGAAGAATCATTCTCCTTTCCGGTGGCGTGCGGAACTTCATCGTTCGTTAATAATTTGTGAGTTTAATTACAATCGTATGTAATGAAATTGTTGGCTTAAACGAAAATGCACCGTGAAAAGCAAAAGAGAATGGCTGTGAAAAGTTTATTCACGCTATTCATTATATTGGATGTTGGTAAATTGCGGCTTTCACGTAAAACGAACAATTTCTTGCGCAGTCGGAATGTATTGAGCTGCGATTTAATCAAAAGCGAACGTTTCGATGTTTCAGAATCTTATTACATTTCTAATAAATAAACTAACTAACTGTTGAACATCGTTAACCCTTTGCACTCGAGAGGTGACCGTTAGTCGTTTAATGATACTAACTTCAAAAATTTTCAAATTCGAAATATTTACTATGATTCACGTATATTAAACTTCATTTAGTTTACTTAAGTCATGTATTAAAATTTACATATATGACTATTTAACGTTCAGGTCTGAACTAACGTCTGAAAATTTGCGAAACTATCATATGCTAGGATTATGATGTCCCATGAGAGGGGACAGCCGAATGCAAAGGGTTAAAAGTTAAATTACTCAGAATTTTTGAAACTCGTTTCGCAACATATGTACATTGTGCGTAAGATCTCGAAAGAAGAATTTTTCACAAATTAAAACGACTTTTACCTACCTTCCAACGCTAAATACTATTACCCCGGTATAAAAATACGATCCTCAATAATTGATCCGATAAAAACATGAAGAAACCATTGAATCATCAACATAGATCGCTTTCACCCAGCTCGTAGGACCGGCGATCGTTTTCTTTGAAACTCCAAGACTCGATTCTTGATTGCTCCTAATCATAACCTAATCTACCGCTTAATTCTCGAGCCAGTCGAGATTCTGATACGCGTGATCGATACGCCTCGATCGTCGCTTCAGCCACAATCCAATCTCCGGTGACGAAGGAAGCCACCAGAAAGGAGGCGGGACGGGAAATCGGAAAAGCGTCAGATTTCACGGAACGCCGGGGTGGATATTATCGTTCGAGATCGTAAATCCTTGGCCGTGGGTTGAATTAAAATCGCGTTCTAATAGCCACGAGATAATTAACGGCGACGAAATTTCGTTTCGATTAGGGGAACCCTTAATTCCAGCTGCGGGGCAAACAAATCCACGACGATTGCGAGTCGAATTTTATTACGGTTTCCGTTGTTTTGTGGTTCCAATAAACTGATAAAAACAGGAGTTATGCTTTTGGCATACAAATTAAAACGGAATTTGATGTCCGTCCGAAAAATGCTATTTAATTTGGCTCGACTGAACGGTTATATGTGTAAGCTTGGAAACAGAACATTTTATTTTGAAATTCTTTTTGAAAGGGGGGGGGGGCAAGGGGGCAGCTTGAATATTAACAAATTCATAATAAACAAAACAGAACTGTCGCACGAGTGAAACACTAAGTAATCTAATTATATACTATGCGGCGTTCGCTGAAAACAACTCTTGACGAGTCAGACTCGTAAAAATCTACAGTGACACATGAAATGATTTCTAACTCGTCATTGTGTGTCAAAGGGTTAAAGAGTTTAGGTAGAGTAAATTCACCGGTTGTTTGGTAAATCAAATTAAATGAAATTTGAACGAAGGGTTGATTATTACTAAAGAGGGACGATAAGTTCTATTTGCGATGAATGTTTTGTCAAAGTATTGAGCTTTCAGGATAAATAAATTGTCATTCTTTGATATTGAGTTTGAATAAAACAAAGGGTTCATTGTTATTCAATAAGGGCGGTTAAGTTGATTCCAACACAGTGCGCGTGTCAAGGAATTAGATGAAGATGTAGTTTTAGGTTTTCAGATACACCGATTTAATTTAATGGTTGTCGGATAAATTAAATTGCATTGGAATAAAGGGTTGGTTATTATCAAATAAGGGTGGTTAATTTAAGTCGTGACGCGTGCACGCGGAGAGATAAATTGAATGTACGAGAATGAGAAGATTTTGGTGGCTTAAAGGCGGGGTTTTATGGGGCGGACAACGTCATGCCATAAAGTGGGATTCTTGAATCCCGTTAGGTTTCACGTGTCGTCTTTGGGCTGTGCTGAATGAATCGTTTAATTTTCTGTTCCTTTTGGGGGCAGGGATTAATTTCTGCGAATTTCGCGAGAACAACGTGCTATCATAGAAAAATTATAACGAAGATAGATCATAAGAAAATGACAAAAATAACAAGAAGGTTACATTTCACGTATCTCAAACATGCTTCATGAAGCATAGATATTCACTATTCAATTCCGTATCTAAATCTAAAAAATTAGTTACAAATAATAACTCTTAAATATTTCGCAATCACAAATCTGCAAAAATTAACAACAGATTATAATACCAACATACGTAAGTACGTTTAACATAAACATTAAATTAACTGGTATCATCTCAAACTTCATAAAACGATATTAAAAATGTAAATGTATTACCCTAGCACGATTATTGCTGCAAAACACAAATACAATTAACCCTTTGCACTCGTATGTCTCAGCGTATGCGACATCACAAGTTTTACCGTAAAATTTTCATTTGTTTTAATTATACTCATGAAATGTTACAGCTAAGTATGCTAATAACGTATTGGAAAAGTTTTGTTTTGATTGAATAAAAAAATAAATTTCGAGTTGGCGGTAATTCATGGTCATATTAAATTCGAGTGCAAAGGGTTAAAACGATAAAATTCCAACGAATTCCAACTATAACCTGCGACGAAACCATTGTTTATTATACAAACGACAAAGACATTTTAAATAAAAACGCTGCGGCATTTCACTGCAAACTTTTACTCAAGTAGACTACTATTCTTAACCCTTTCGTGACGGCGCACCTGTACCATACTTCGTCACCATTGTTGCCTAATGCTGGTACTAGCTTTGTTTTGTTTTCGCTATTGAAACGAAACAATAATATAATTATGATTTTAATACCATTTATTATATATTATTTTCTAATAATCTTTTTCAGTATGAAAAGCTTTAAAACAGGCTTGATGCTTTATTTCTCTAACAATAAAATCTGTACTGTAGATGATTAGCATACCAATAAATAACTGGCGTATATAGACGACGTCAACCTCTGTGATGCACCTAGTGACTACCCTATATATACGGCACCCGTCGTGAAAGGGTTAAGAATGAACATTTCGCTTCTGCTTTCGCGAGAGCTCGCCGCTGACATAATGTGGATTTCGTTACGAGCCTTTTACGTTCCTTTGACTTCTCTCTAAACATCATCCGGCTTTTCGCCTTTCACGGACTCATTAGCCGAGGATTTCTGGGTGTCTCCCTAATTCGCGAAAATTTTCGTCGCCTCGCCCGCGATCCGGTGAAAGTACGGGACGCGAACGAAAGAATTTTTAGGAGATCCTCTACAGCGCTGGTTTATTTCCGTCGTTCGTACCCCGAGCATTCGTATTAGCATAAAGAATATTATTTTCGCGTCACGGCAGGAAATATTTGGTGGAACGAGTGGGGAATCGCAGAGTTAGAAGTTGCAGAAATTTTTCAGTAGTATTCTAAAGAATTTTCTTTTTCTGAGATTCCCCTCTGAATCAACCTAGTCATTTTAACACTTTACCGACCGGAAGCCTATTAATCGGCTTTTCATATGTTTCAGTTTGTAAGTTTTGTTATGTTCCCTTATACGAAGGTGACTGTTTTGAGCAAAATCGTGTATATACATATACT
Source organism: Tetrapedia diversipes (assembly GCA_033822845.1). Taxonomy (NCBI): domain Eukaryota; kingdom Metazoa; phylum Arthropoda; class Insecta; order Hymenoptera; family Apidae; genus Tetrapedia; species Tetrapedia diversipes. The sequence continues at coordinate 733,880 of JAOPTO010002413.1, read as the reverse complement.
GTACAAAGATATTAAACTATTAATTACTCAAAGAAAATCATTGTGCTCGATTCATTAATGATGCATCCCCTGCAAAGTTAGCCGGTCGGGAAGAAGTTGATTCACGAGCGGTCGGTAAAGTGTTAAAAATGAAAACGATTTTAGCGTGCGTGCACTTTCTGGAAGTGTAACGTACACTGGTGTCTGTAAGCAGGCGAACAGTTCCCTTTTTATTTGCCAACATATATGCATACGTTCCCGTTCAGAGCTGACAGGACGCAGAACGAAGGCTATTTTCGAGTTTAGGATTTTGTGTCACGATTCGTATGTTATTAAAAGATTAGTCTATGCCATTATCATTCTTTGTATATGAAATTATTAAATACATTGTATGTATCTGAAATATTTTGCATATCTTTGAATCTTAAGCGCATTATAAACTTTCTTCTTATAAGCTGTCGTCCGTGTACGTTTTCCTTATTATTATTGAACAGAGAAAAAGGTAGCTGCGGTGTTAATCGTAATATCGAAAGAACGATCCTTTGTAGACGATGTTGATGAAAAACCTTGATGGAAGTTTTAATTACATCCACGAGAAAAGAAAGATTATTCAGGAAAGAAATTATTCAGGTTGCTAGCGTTTAATTGCCGAAGAAAGTACAGGTATTATTCGGACGACTTCTACTTTCTCGAAGAAAGAAGTTCATTTGTAATCTAATTGCGAGTTCAACTTTCGCTAACTAAATGAAGAAAGAATTTTCTCATAAAAAAAAAGGAATAAAGAGAAATAATTCATTCGTTCTTATATAATTCATCGATTCTTCTTCGCTTATTATTTTTGATTCGACTAAATATATTTCGCGTCTCTTTAATTTTTAAACGAAATTGGAACACGTGAAAAATTTGCCCTCTTGATAAAGTAAAAGATTTAATTTCGAGCGCAATATAAATCCTCCGCTACGTCTGTTTAATAATTTTGTTCGCTTTACGGCGAGAAAGGATCGTAAAATTCGTCCGGGAAAAATTCGCCAACGTTAATAGAAAAGACGCAAACAAGCAAAGCTTCTGCAGGGGGGTATCCACTCTTGGATATTCCATTCATTGTGCAGGCTATTCCACAAGACGAAACGACTCACTTGAATCCATTTCCTGAAAGTGGAACAACAGCTCCGCCTCGCAAAGGTGCGTATTCACAGTTCACAAAATGCGGACAAAGCGATGTTTATAAGAAATTTGCGAAATTTTCATAATCACCACTGTTAACGAACATGCTTGTAACAAATTGAAGAACAGTTGACGAGTACCTGCGTAAAATATTCTATACTCGATACAACAGTCTATACGATATAAACGGTGAAACTGGAAAATAATTGTTGGTCGCGAATAACTAACGTACTTTTCATGGATTCAAATGAAATACAAAATTGTTAACAAAGATTTTAGCAGAAACTGTACGTTATGATAAATACATTCATGAATTTGTGTGCGAGTAAGTGAGAGACAGTAGGAAAACGAGCGATTTTTAGAAAGAATAGTTCTAGGGTATATACTATAAAAAAATACTGTCTGGCTAAATAAAAATGTACTACTTAGGGCTTCGCAGTATCCGAGAAAATAGAAGAAAGATAGAGAAATAGAATGAAATTGTTTCTAGATCTCTAAGTTTACTTGAAAGGTAAAAATGGTGTAAAATTTCGAACATTTTAATATGTTTTGAAAAACGAAGAACGCGAGGTAGGATATTAGAAGGGCAGAATAGTTCGCGAACTGGTGACGCGCCACTTGATTTTCATAAATTTATGCTGTCACTAGTTTAGCAAAACATGAGGTCGTTTCTTTTTTTCCTCCGTACTGCGTTCGACGTTTCAAAAAACACTTAGCAGTCGGTGGAAATTGCATTTACACGTGTTCAAGCTTCGGGACGTGACTTCTCGGAAAATATTGCACAGCAAAATTACGGAAACTTCGTTCGTTCGTTCGTTCGTTCGTTCGTTCAGCGTGAAACTTCTTGATTTCTGTCAAAGCGAGGTTTGCTTAAAATTTTTCGCCTCCGGGAGGAAACTGGAAAGTGGTGACAAATTACTGGAAGTTGACAGTTGGAGCATAAGAACTTCAGTTATTGCGTTTCTCATCTTGCATTGAAATGAAATTTGATTATGTCGGATAAGAGATTAATCACGATAATTCTCGATGTCTCTATCGATACCTTTAAACGTTTGTGTTTCATTAGAGTTTTCTAAATTTTGTATGTTTCTGAATTTATTGAAATTTCCTTAAGCTTCTACCTCGGACGAGTACAAGGTGTCTCGCTTCGATAAAGATCCTTGTTCAATTTCAGTTTTTCCGATACCTTAAAAAGTTCATCGCAGGGAAAAGAACAAATTCTCAGGAAACGATCTTCGTGACCAAACAGAAAATCCAGATTGAAAAATAAGAAAAAAACGGAAACCAAAGACTCCCTTCCAGTGTCTTCAACCCTTTTCCGAACATGCAAAGTAGACGAGCAACGTTGGAGAACTGGTACGTTCGATCGCATGAAGACTAATCCGAATAAAACAACGAGTTGAAAAACACTTTAGCTCGTTTCGTCGCAGAATAATAATTCAGTGACAGTAACTCTGAACCGTCCCCGTTTTCTGTGGCTGCACTTCCCTGGTCGTGCGTGATTTATATCCACTTTGTTTCCGACGGTCGAAAAGTAGCCTCTAGTGAGATCCGGCCTGTTTTCAATTTTATGCCTGCCTTTGTAGAATATCTTACAAAAATTCTTAGAGGTGGTAATAAAGATTTCGCGTAAGGGAATATTTGAATTGATCTTTTGAATAAGTAAAGCTGTGCAATTTTCTATATCGTGAATCTCGATGGGTTTTACTATATCCACAATTCCACCATTCTTAAACACGCTTTAGTATCTATACTATAAATTGATGTTTTAAAGGTGTATCAACTCTCTGAAGTCGACATGGTATAGGTCAACGTTACATGGATATAAATCATTAAACAAATTGCTGAAGCTGCATTTACTATTAAAAGAACTACCCAGGAAACATTAAAAGAGTTACAATATTTAATTAACACTTAGCCAACCGAACGAGGAGATCTTCCATATTTTCGTCAACAAAACACTGCCATTGATTCTATTTACTTTTATTAGCTGGTCTTGAATTAGCATTGAATTTATTAAAAATTGTACTTTGGGAAAGCAGAACTGCAAACAATATTATTTCAAGACTAACTAATAACAAAGGTAAATAGAATCAATGGCAGCGCTTTATTGAGGAAAAAATGGGAAATCCCCATTCGATTGGCTAAGCGTTAAGCTTGATCCTTACTACTGTAGGAAGCGAGATTTTGCGGATCGCGGGACGATCAAGGGAAAACGGTCAGAAATGAAACAGAAACAACTGAGAGTAAGAAAAGATGGCGACGTGGAGACCGCGTGCGTGCTCGAGCGTATCAATCTGTAATCGGATTATTTTCAGAAATAAACTATCTTTAACAACAAACTTTCCATCAATCAATATCCCCACACTACTATTCGTAGTAGCTTACAAAATTCGTACATACACCTATTTCTTTCGCTGTTCCTTTCCATGCATCCGTATACCAATAACCCGCTCCAAATCCTTCCACATTCCCAAAAATCAATATCACCAGTCTATCCAAGCCTCAGCATTCCGCTGTATAACGTCCCGTCGAAAACCGTCATTAATTAGAACCTTCATCCATCCTCCATTCTCGCGACCGGTTCGATCGACAAACCATCAATCCGGGATCACACGGGAACGTACACAGGCCGGGATACAGACAGCGTTATTCGCATCCACGAAGAAAGAATCACGTTCCCTGTGCAACGTCGCGACGTGATCGCGTATCGATTCTAGAAAAGTCGCGGCAATCCAGACGCAATCTTCCCGAACGAGCACAGGTTCGATTACACGTCCCGGTAGGGGTGGATCTGGCTGAAGAGGAGAGCCCGGTGCAGAAGAAAAGGGTGATCGGATTGGAAATTCGGTTTATACAGTTGGTGATTCGCGAGGACATAAGGGTGGTTACTTTAATGATCGGTTCGTCGATGAAACGTGAAACTGATACATATACGATCGACGTGATATTTGACGTACTGTAAAGATATTAACCCCTTTGCACTCGAGAGGTGACTGTTAAACGTCTAATGATACTAACTTCAAAAATTTTAAAATTCAAAATATTGTAGGACAGGTACACGCAGGCTTATATTAATCTGATAAATTACACTTAATCGCGTCGTCGAATGTCGCCTAATGAATCTCTAACGAATGTCGCCCGGCGGGCATGCATCTCTTTTTATATGCATTAGCACAGGTGGTGGGGGTTTGCCGTCATCGAATGTTCGAGAAGGCGTTCCTTTTACCCATTAGAGTAAACCGTCATCGAACATTCGAGAAGGCTCCTTTCCACGCACCTGCGCTACCCGCCAGGACCGAACATTCGCGACGAACAAGCGACAAACGCCTCATACACACACTGACCCTCACTCTCATGCATTCTCTCACGCTACGACAAATTCGGTACCTCTACAATATTTACTAACATTCTCCTATATTAAACTTCATTTAGTTTAGTTAAGTAGTACAATATAAAATTTACATGTATTACCATTTACCTTTTGAGTCTAATTAATAAACAAACTAACTAAAGTGTGAAAATTTGAGAAAGTATCATTTGGTGACTAACAGTCACCTCTCGAGCGCAAAGGGTTAAGGTCTGACGCAGACGAGCAACATTATCGTGTTCGTTGCTTTTAAGGCTAGGTTTATGAGACCCGTCAATTTGAACAAAACTTGCAAAAGCAATTATTATTGTTCCTAGCAGTTTTTGCTAATTTTTTTCGATGGAGAAATACGAATATATCCCAATCTATTATATTTCCCTTTTTGTTTCGCCATTATCAAACTCCGTACGATGTATATCTATTTTTTACTCTATGTATATTAGAAATAGATATACAAGAAATCTCATATCTCATATTTTTAACGTTTCTTCCACCTATTCCCTTTGTAGTCTACGCAAACACACCCTCGTCAAAATCAGAACCAGCAACAGGGAAATAAATCTCGTCTTCGTTTCAGTGAAATTACAACTTTACATACTTAATTAGGCAGCGAAACAGGTGCCAACCGATTCTTATACACACTAGTAACTCAAACCTCGTTAAACCTGACATTCTTCATTTTTTTCATGGACCCTTCGAGGGTGGCCGTATATCCGAGCAGCATCATAATGTTCACGTGCTTGTTAACGATTCCAACGCGTCTAATCAGAATAACACGAACGAGCGTAAATCGATGGACGTGAGACGAATGACGGAAGATCGTGTCGTCGGATGAAAACGTTTTTAACTTTTCGTGCCTCCCCTTCTCTCCCCCCCCCCTTCCCCTTTATTTCTTCTCTCAGGTTGGCCGTGTCGCCTTTTCCGTTCTACCAGCGGATCCCTCTTCCTAGTGCTTTGTTCATTTCTCTGCATTCGAGCTGTTTTTTTTTCACTCTCTTCGCTTCTTTATTTCCTTCCTCTCCTCCTCTCGTTTCTGCTCGTTCGACCCATGCCTCTGCTCGTGGCTCGCTTTTCTCCGCTGCCTGCAGCTACGCAGAGCCTCGTACAGCAGTTTCTCTTTCTCGTCCCTGTTCCCCAACCCTTCCTTTTCTTCTCTCGCTTTCTCGTTTTTTTTTCATAACGAACGGCATTACAAGTGATTCTGAAATATTTGCTCGAGCGATTTGCAGCGTTCGAACACGATCGCGAAACGTTTCCGCGCTGATTAAGGGGAGCTCGCTGCAGCTGGACGGCTAACGAGATTCGCAAACACACTGCCGCCGGAAAGTTTGAGAGCACCAGCACCCTCGAAGATCTCTCGCGTTTGTTTGTTAGAAAATAAAGCAGGAGATGGTGTGCGAAACGTTATAGAACAACGAAACGCTTAACTTTAGAAATTCATCGTTCGTATGCGGGGGTAATATAGTGAAACTCCATTCGCTTGGATGAAATTTTAATTAGTATTCGATCAATTAAGTGTATATTAGGTGGGGGGTTCTACTTGTATAGATGCGAGCTACAAAGTAACGAGATTTCTATGATACGGACGGTTATTATCGACGAAGAAAATTATATTGTTGTTCTTCATTGATATTATGAAGTTCTGGAATATTTTAGATAAACATTTTCAAATAATTAACAATAGGTGTATACCACTATATATTCAAATATTGTGCAAAAACCTCTAAATAAAATTCTTTGTTTTTAACTATTTCTACATTCTGTAAATATTCTATCTGTTATAGAACTCGTAGCTATATCAATTTTCTCTTACGAATTTTTTTACCAATGGCACCTAATAAACGCGAACAACGTTAAAATTAAAATCAGTGCACGATGCTATATCGTTTTATCGGTTGCACCCTATAGAAAACGAATCATACCCGATCATTTCGTACCCTGTTTTGCCTATTTATCCTTCCAGCAGCCATACTACTTTAAAACTTTCTATCGGCAGTGTACATCGGTGTTTTCCTTTTTTCTTTCAAGAACCTATTGTTTTCGCATTTTTCTCGTTCGCTTTCTGTTTACCCTTCAGGCTCATTTTTCTGCTCGTTCTTCGGTAACAAGAGCAGGCAAGTGTAATTAAAAGCTCATCGTGTTTCGCTGAATTCTAAGGCTCCATTGTGCACCGTGGCATCGTTCTTCCAGCCCGATAACTCTGAGAAACGATTAATTTCACAAATGATAAGCGACATTCCGAATTTCTAATCGACCTTCACGGAAACTGTGCCGAATTCTTTGCTAAGTAATTTTAATCGAACAGGATTATTCGTTTCTTACGAATAGCAGCTTCTTATTGAATAACTGCAATAATGCACCGCTTATCTTTTAGCCATAATTGAAACGTATTCAATCGACGATATAATTTTGCAAAATCTAATCGAATTGAATTAATCGGTATCAAAGAATACATTCGTTAAACAGTTATGCAACGTATCGCGTATACTGCAAACATCTCGACGTTCATTCAACTTTCCGTGTACACAATTTTAACTCTTTGAGTGCTTTGGGCGCATATCTGCGTCTGACAAAAGTTGTGCGTAGGAATTATAGACACATATATCCGATTATCAATCTTTGTTTCCTTCACCTTATGACCTTTTGCGTGGCCACACATTTCAGCGTTAATCTTTTAGCGTTGACGAAAATTACTCGCAGGGACCATGGATGAAAATATGCATTTGTCAATCTTTTCGATTTTTCACTTACTGCAACGCGATTGTCAGTGTAGAAGTTGTGCGTAGGAATTATAGACGCATATATGCGATTATCAATCTTTGTTTCCTTCACCTTATGACCTTTTGCGTGGCCACACATTTCAGCGTTAACCTTTTAGCGTTCATGAAAATTACTTGTAGGGACCATGGATGAAAATATGCATTTGTCAATCTTTTCAATTTTTCGCCTACTGCAACCTGATTAGTCAGTGTACAAGTAACAATACTTCGTCTCCAGCGCTTAGGCCAAGAGTATTCAGCAGTCAAAGGGTTAAACACGAATACCCAAGAATTCTCCACTCCAAGCTCCTTACAGTTCACATTAATCATCGCCAGCCCTCGTTTCAAGCTTATCAAATAAAATATTCATTTTCTTCGCCAACAGAGTTCACTAAAATATCGAACGTTCGATTGCCCCTGTGTCCGTCGACGGTCATTAAAATTCGTCAACATTTTAACCGGCAAAGGTGGGTACCGATAAAAATCCAACGATGACTCGCCCACCGGTTAACGAATAAACACTCGCAACTTTCGTTTCCCTCGAAACGAAACGACTCGCACAGAAATTCATTCGGCTGGTACACAACTCACCGATTAACCGTGCACGGTGATTCCGTTTTAAAAATACCCTCGCGCAACCAGCGAAAGCGTACAGTTTCACCGAACAGAAGGAAACGCCTCGGGGATGGCGACAGATACCGTTTAACCCCGCGCTTTTTGCTCGACGTCGAACATCCCTGGGCGGAAACGACGCTTCCTGAAGGAAACCCGATACGCGTATTTCCCGTAGGCTCGAGAAGCCAACGCGTGTTACTCTCTTCAAGCTTTTTGCACCGTCCCAAGGGAGCGATCCGTGCACCCAGACGATATTTATTACGCGACGCCGTTATAGACACCGTGGTAGGCCACGATTACGAACGCAATTATTACGATTCCTGTTCTGATCCTCGCTATTCTTGAAACTTAACTGTTGCTACTAACAGTCAAGCTTTTCGTATTATCGGTAAGTATAGCGATTCCACTTCAAAAATTTTATTTCACGTCTGTAGACGTAGGCTATTTTAATCGTGAGCAATTTTTAAGATATCGCTTCGCTTAACCCTTTCACAATGGAATAAAATGACGACCAGCGTGCGAAAAGCAGATTCAAAGAATAGCTACTCTGTTATTCTCAAGATACCTCGCAAGGTATCCTCAATCGCGTGTATTCTACTTACACAATGATGAAGTATTTTGTCAGTCGATTTGTATTATTATGTCAAGTTCTACCTTACACTGAAAACGTTGCAACGTCGATCTATAAAATAGCTACTACACCGCTCTTTTCTGTAAAATTGTTTTATCTTTATACATTTCTCTTCCATTTGTATATATTTTTACTTCTCTCTGTTACCATTGTTATATTTCAATACCTTGCTGTAATAATTTCCTTGCAATTCTCTAATGGATCAATCCCATATAAATAAATAAATAAATATATAAATATATAAATAAATAAATAAATAAATAAATATATAAATAAATAAATAAATAAATAAAAATCAGACCCGATAAGTGGCGCGTGTATACAGGCTAATAATTCGTTCGACTTCAAGGCTCGTCTTCTTCGCGCACCGGAGAACTTCCGGTGAAGTTTTAATTAAGGGTAAGAATCGGACGTCGAACGGGGCGAACCGGAAATTGTTCTGCGGCAGCGGGGCTTGTTTCCTCGCTGCCAGGTTTCGAGTGGAAGAATCGAGGGAAGGGTGACGTCGGTGTACGTATGCACGTCGACGTAGGTGGGCGAGGAGGGTAACGATTGTGCATTGTCAAGGTTTTATCGGTTTTACGGCCCTTTGTCTTTCGGGCGGCGGGCGCATTAACGGTGGAGGGCAAACAGAGGACAAGTTGCGTTGGGAAACAGGGAATTACGGGGAACCGGTGAAACGTGAGTATTAAGGGTGGCTTTAAGTCAACGAGATGGGGCCACGGAGTAATGGAATACTAAAAAATGGGAGATCCGAGATATCCTCCGGGTGGATGGAACGAAGTAGACACCGGAGTATACGGGAGAAACGCGGTTGGTCTAATCTAGACGGTCGCTTGAAATTTCTAAAGCGTTTGAAATTTAACGTGTTCACTGTCTACAAGTAGCAAGTAAAAATGTATGTATGCATGTGGATACTTCTTCGTTGAGGTGGTGCTTGTTATATTTTATTAAACTACTAATAAGATTCTATTAAACCATGTACATATACCTATACTGTTTTAACCTGTTAAAACTAAGAAATTAAAATAAGATTATTAAACCAGATTTATTACGTTTAAACAACGCCCGTAAAAGTTACGCCAACAAAGTTAACAATGATTACGAATATTAAACTCTCAACCTCTAAACGATATCTTTCAAATTACCCTGTTCCACAAAATGAGCTGCCAAATCAACCAAACTAGACATCTGACATCGTCACGTTAATCAAACAACACCTCTATCAATCTATCACCGTAATCTACCAGTCAATCCCAACCTCCGTTAATAATCAAACACGACGTCCCTTCGATCCGCCCGAGCAACGGCCCCGAAGAAAGGATTCGCGTCACGCGAGGAAACGAAACGATCGAGACGGCTCCGTGACAGCCGCTAACCACCAGCGAGACGAATCGAACCTCCGTGATTCGCGTTATGTACCTGTCTAACAGCCCCGAGGTGGTGCGCCAGGCGAAAAAGGAACGAAGGGCGCGGCTGAGACGACTCGGGGCAATTAGTTGATGAACAGGGTGCGGCCCGCCGGAAGGGATGAAAGCGTTGACCCAGCGAGCAGAAACGCGAGGGGTTAGGCGAAACGAAGCCGACGACTCGCGTCCCGACGCCCAGATTGCCGCCGACTGATTGAGCTAACGTGCCCGACGCCCGCTAATCTTTTCCTCGACTACGACACGCGACCAGGAAAAGGGGTGCGCGCCCCTTGTTTGCGGCTGATTTCGTGCCAGCTCCGCCGCCTTTCATCCGCCCGATGTTCTTTAAACGACGGGGGAACGGCCTGGTGGTTATCGACTGTGGCTGGTAGTCGTTATGTAGAAGCGATTTCGATGCGTCTATAAGGGGTGAACGGATAGGGGGCGCGGATTGACTATGGATCGCTTTCTTGTTCGCCGGTGATTATACGCGGGCGAATCAGGGGGGGAAGGGGGAGAAGGTAAAGTTTGGGGAAGAAGTTATTCCGTGTTGGATGCGGGTTGACCGAGTCTGCGGGAGTGATCAGGGGGTGGATTAGGTAATTAACGTGGGACGAGGGTTGATGAGGATTTCATTGAACCTACTTGCTTTAAGCAAGCTCTACGGTACTTTACGGTCTATTACTTTGTCACCTTCTGTTTTTTTAAGGAAATAGACATAGAAAGTAGTAATACAGTAATACAGTAGCGGACAAAAGTTTAAGACTAAAGGGTTCGCTAATAACCCTGTAGTGGGTTCTATAGCGTGATAATAAAAAAAAGACTAAAGGGTCAAAGAAAATAAATTAATTAATTAATAAGAAATAACAGTATCAATAAAATTTGTATTCTACGCTAATCAATAAATAATGTTCTACTATAATGACAATAAAAATAAGTTTATAAACAAATATTTGTATACCATAAAACTATGTTTTGCATTGTGGGAACGAAAACAAATTGTTGTTAATGTTGATAATTTCATAATTTTTTGCTAAAGAAGAACGTTTGTGAAGTTGAAAATCTCAATCTCTTTTCTCTGTTCTACTCAACTGGTCTTTAATGTAAACTAATAAATAATATAAAGTATGTAGTTTATAAAAGTTGAGTTATGAGAAGCGATAAGTTTCGAAGCTTAAAATATTGTCAGGCAGCTCTTCGCGAATGTTCTGGGGACTTGTTTCAATATCATTTTTCATAAATGCAATTTGCTATCTCCTGTGCAGCATTTAACTTCGCTGAAACGTAGCGAGTGTAATAACATAAGCACCGACCCAAAAATAGAATATTAATGGGTAATATAACGTGAAATGCAAATGGTAGAGAATATGTTGTTCTTCAAACATAATTACCGAATAATGGCCTCAGTTGTGTATGACTTTCAGAATTCAATTCCCCGTGCGCAATGCGAATGATTAAACGATCATGAATTCGCTATTCAAACAACAACAACGATAACTAATACTAACCCTTTCAATGCGAATCGTTTATAAAAATATCCATTCAGATACGTTTACGAAAACAATACGCTGACATATAATAAAAAACATACAATCCTTTGTCATTTCCTTATTCAAACTCGTGTACACGAAAATAAGCTTTTCAAGCAGAAAAAACAAGAAAAATTGAGTTAACTCCGAATGAATCAAAATTAACCGCATAGCCTTAGTAACTACATCGCTAATTCAATTAATTAATACTTAATGATCCTTCATCGTACAAAATTAAAGCTTAATATAAATATAGCGCATTTTTATTATATTTGAACTCGTGATTATTAGCGAAAGGGTTAAAGAGCTCGAAATAAATGAAACGTTTTATCCACAGGTATCTCCTATTCTCGTATTAAAAATTTATTTGCGTTCACAGAGGGGACGCAACAGAGTTAGTGAAATAAAGAAAAACGTTTCCGGAAAGTTTCGCAAGAATTTCACGAAGGGGTTACAAATGAACGCGCTCCATCCCCCCGTCGCCCCCCTTCTGCACAGCACCGTTTTCATTCTAGAACACGCGGATGAATATTTAACCGGAAAGTTTATCCACTTAGACCGTTCTGGCCGTTCGACGCTTTAATTAGCCGCTCGGAAGACGAGATGTCTTTCAAACTAATCAAATTACCGGATGAATGATTAATAAATTTCGACCGTGGCGATTGGAATCGGTCTATGTTTGAACTTCAGCGCGGCCGAACTCCCGAAGGCCATTGAACCTTCGGGATTTATTCCAAGGATATCGCGTTCTGTCAATTATCAAGCTGCGAGAAATTCGTTTTGTTGGTTACGTAAACGCGATAACAAAAGACATCGATCGAACGTTTGGCGCGTATTTTTCTATTACGTTCAACTGAAATTTTGGATACCATAAACGTCATAAGTCATTTTACGAAACGAGAAATAAAAATAAGAAATTTGATCGATAGCTGTACCGAAATAAGCTTGTTAATATGGTGACGATTCACGAAATAATTAATTGCAAGCAAATGAAAATTTGGCATTTTTCTAAACCTTGTATCGATAAAATGCCTGGTATTAAAAATTATGATGATTGAATTTTACTTGCATTTCACTACATATCCTAAAATTAATCCTGCTTACGTAAAAAAAAAGTATTTTTAAAGAGTAAAGTTAAGATGATAAGTCAAATAAATGCAGAAAATATCTCTAACGCATAAAATCATCGACGATAAAAATGCGTTTCGTTAAAATTGAAAAAGAAAAAACAGGAAACCCAGACTCTTCGTCTCCAGCAAAATGCAAACCATTATGCGCCCACCGTGTTCTCTGAAAAAAATGTCGAGCAAGAGAAACGCTAGGAAATAGTGGAAAAACAGAGAGCAGGTGAAATCGAGGGAGAACGAGGACAAGCGAAAAAGGACCGTTCACGTTCTAATCCAAATCCTCTACTACAAAGTAAAGCACGGAGAAGCATTCCCGATATATTCCTCTCTCCTGGAAATCTACTTGGCGGTGCATAAAGTCCTCTGCCCTTCCATTAAAACCTCTTTCTCCCTCTCTTTCTCTCGTCTCTTCTCCTCTTTTCCCTCCTCTCCCTTTTTCGCGAATCGAGAGGACCTCGCCCGAAGGGCAGAACGTTTTCAAAGGTTGTCTCGCGTCTCGGGAAAGCATCCTTCGATTGCGGGGTTAAAAGTCTCCGCTACGTTCTGCATCTTCAGATGAATGAAATCCAACGATTTCTATACACTACATAACAGCAATTCAAAGAGGATTAGCTTGTTTCGGTAGAATAAGAATTTGTAAAGGATATACAGTGGCTCCAAAAAGTATTCGTACACTATGTCACAAATAAATTCGTTTAACCCTGAAATTTTGAGTCTGATAGAAGTATTTAATAAAACTTTGTGGGTATGTAGATTGTAATAGTATACGTATGAATCAATCTCTTCTTTTCATCTAAATGCCATTTTAAAGTGGTGAAATCAGCATTGCAGTTTCTGAGATTTCTCTCATTCTTTAAAGATAACTTTGTAATGGTACTTGATGAAGCAAAACCTTTCAAATAGAAAATGTTTAATTTTTAATACCCTATCACCCTGTCATAAAAAAAGACCTGGTATAACTGCTGAATCTTTAAAATCTTCTAGCTCCAAAAAGAATTCGTACACTATGTCACAAATAAATTCGTTTAACCCTGAAATGTTGAGTCTGATAGAAGTATTTGATAAAACTTTGTGGATATGTAGATCGTAATAGTATACGTATGAATTAATCTCGTCTTTTCATCTGAATGCCATTTTAAAGGGGTGAAATCAGCATTGCAGTTTCTGAGATTTCTCTCATTCTTTAAAGATAACTTTGTAATGGTACTTGATGAAGCAAAACCTTTCAAATAGAAAATGTTTAATTTTTAATACCCTATCGCCCTGCCATAAAAAAAGACCTGGTATAACTGCTGAATCCTTAAAATCTTCTAGCTCCAAAAAGAATTCGTACACTATGTCACAAATAAATTCGTTTAAACCCTGAAATTTTGAGTCTGATAGAAGTATTTAATAAAACTTTGTGGGTATGTAGATCGTAATAGTATACGTATGAATTAGTCTCGTCTTTCCATCTAAATTCCATTTTAAAGGGGTGAAACCAACGTTGAAGTTTCTGAGATTTCTCTCATTCTTTAAAGATAACTTTGTAATGGTACTTGATGAAGCAAAACCTTTCAAATAGAAAATGTTTAATTTTTAATACCCCATCGACCTGCCATAAAAAAAAACACAGAAAAGCTTGTATTCAAAGCGTAAAAAATCGCTGAAACTTTGAGATTCGTTATCAGCCCCCTTAAAAGATATTTCGCCGCCAAAAGAATTGCCCCATGCAGGATACACCATGTTCTGTACACGCTTAAAGTTTCGTTGAAATCAGAATTTCAGAAGTAGATGAATTTCCTTATAATACAGTGTATGAATACTTTTTGGAGCCACTGTATATTTCTAGCAATGAATAAGAAGTAGTCAACCGTAGTTGGAATATAGGAAGAAGATGGCGCTATTCTTCTGAAAGACGAGAAACATAAAGGAACATCAACTTGGTTGAAGGGTTGAAAGCTGACGGAATTTTCGATCGCCGACTGAGCGGTCATAAAATTCTGAACGAGCGGCAGATCGCCGGAGACATAAGATTAGTGTCGTAAAACAGGCAAGCAAAATTTTTAACACCCCATAAAAATGTACCATTCTCGCGTATACACGTGCATATATTACAAGAAGAAATCGTATAAATATATTCAATCCAGACAATTCGGACGACAGTCAAAACGATTCCTCGTACCCAAACGTGGAAAGAAATCGTGCGATCGATCCCACAAAAAAAACCTCCATCCAATTCATAAATTCCGCGAAACTTGAAACTTGTATCGTCGAAGTTATGAAATTGAAAGATATTGTTTCCATGCCCACCCTGAATTTAACCTGGAAAAATTTCAAGGAAATATAATTCTATCCTAACAGCAGGTACCTCGCGTAAATTGAAATCTTTGTGAGGTGAAATGGAAGCTCGGGATGATAATTAAACGGTTTCTAAGCGGAACGAGGGGAATCCAAGCTCGAGTGACGCTTCGCGTTCGAAAAATACGTCGAAAATCGGGGAGAACTAGTGGCACGCGGATCGAGGAGTGCAGAAGCCGGCGCACGATACGGTTATTTACCAAAATCCACGTCGGTTGGAGAGGTTGGTAAATAGCCACGGCGCCCGGCAAGAACGGCAAAAAGGTCGATTTAATCTGATTTCGTTTGCCTTTCGATGGAAAAAAAGCCGCTATTAGTTTTCCGTGTTCGCGGCCGCCCTCGCTTCCGGTTCCGTGGAACTGTTTCGCCGAGTTACGGCAATAAACCACACCGGATCGAATTTCGGGGAACTCCGATGCTTAACGAGGAACAAAAGAGGCACAGAAGAAAGAAGAATAACAATGAAAGACGCGTCATGTAGAGGCTGGAAAAAATTTCTAAAAAAGGTGGTGGAACGAACAACAGAGGGATATTTTAATACACGATATGTAGGGAGAAAGAGAGAAAGAATAGCGCACTGTGTTGCGATGAACGTGCACTCGTTCTGTGTTCATATTTTGAATAACATATTCTCCTGGCTATTTTCTACTATTTTCTTCATTTATGCTTTTTTAACCGTTTGAAAAATTTGGATTGCGTTTATACAATTGTACACACAAAATTATAGTCTTATTATAATTATCGTAATGTCCAGGTAGACGGTATACTTCAAAACTTGTAGAACTCGATCTATCGAAAAATATAGGTAACTAATAGAGCACGAATTTTTACGCATTTATGATAAATTTACACGTCTAAACAATTACAAAATCCACGTAACATGCAAAAGTGTGCAAAACGTTCATATAGTGGAGTACAATCGAGTAATATTCAAGAAGTGAAACAGACCTTCATTCAAATTTCAACTTTTTAATTTCCTCTGGAAACACGTGAACAGAGATTCGATTTAACGATTAGTTTCGTTTCGATATTCAACTCCGTTTGCATAGAACATTAGGAAGACAGCTGTTTGATATGTGGCATCCATCGAATCGCCGAAAGAGCATCGGTATAAAGTACACCGTGCACATCGATCGGTCGTTTCAGGATGAATTTCGGTTCGAACGTCACGCTCGAAACGTCAATCACAAGCAGACCGTGCATCAACTCCATTCATCGTCAATGATGTTGCTAATTGGTTAACGCGTCCCTCCTGACTTCTTTCAAATCTATATTCGAACGACGGCGTTTGCAAAAATTTTAGTAACCACGCGACAGATAATTATTATTCAACGTTATAAATAATTCACGAACATGTGCACGAGTAGACCATTTTTAGGGATAACAGTTCGTGCACTATTTGACATTTGTAAAACAACAATGAAACGTCTACGCTTCATTGGGTGAAAACTGAATGAGAAAATGTAAACAATCGCGCGAACTCAGGAAATATAAACAATCAACACGTGATAACATCGACAAGATGTTTACGGAAAAATATGTCAACATTTCATACGAAAGTGTTCGTGCGTTCAAACTGCGAATAAACGTGTGGGAACAATTTATTTATTTATTTATTTTTTTTTACTTCGTGTTTAATGTCACATCAACCTTCAGGTTATTAGCGACAGTTTGGCACTATTCCTTTGGATCTAGACGGTTATATTTTGTGATAGATGTTTGTTTTTTTTTAGGTAATTTAGGATATTTTTAACATGTTTCTGTGATGTTAAGATCGCTGGTAATGTTATTTTGTATTTTTGCCTCTGGGCATTTAAATAGTAAATGATCGGTTGATATGATTTCGTTACAATAATTAAACAATTTATTTATAGAACTATTAACAATAAAAAAACTACAGTGAAATAAAACAAAAATATTAAATATATTGAAATACGTTCTAAGAAACACTCTCTCTTATTCTCTCTCTCTATTTATATTTAAAAATTAAACGTTACCAGGATTGCTGTTATCACAACACACAGACTGTCTTTCGTTATCGCTGTTCACTCTATCAATATCATGCATATATAAATCCCACAGATTATACTTCGCTACACTCGTTCCGCAACACGAGCCTTAATGTATATTCATACGTTTATCACGCACGCTCTCCAAACTCATCCTTTCGTACAAACATTATTTCTCATATCTCACACTCTATGATTCCACCGCACAAATGTGACACCGTATCGCGAAAAATTTCAAGCTCGTGCAATAACAACGAGGACGACCGATTGTTTGGTCACCCTTGTCACATATTTTTTTTCTTTCTCCCTTTTCTCTGTTACACGGCAAACGAACGATGCTAACCTTTACGGAGGGGGAGGTTCTGTTTTATGAATCAAACAAATTTCAAAATTTAACGAACCGCGTGTTTTTTTCGCGCTCTTTTCGCTTTTCCGTTCGATTAAACGCCACCGCGGAAAATAAAAATTGTTCGTAACGGAACCACCAGGTCCCGTTTCGATTTCTCCCGGCGATTGATTGAAAATGATCGAGCTATAGCGGTCGCTGGGAATCGCGATGCGATTCGTTCCCTGTCGCACAGTGATTTAATAGAGAATCCATTGAAACCGAATCCGAGCTCGGATCGTTTATCATTTGGTCTCTTAAATTTTTTTTAGTATCTATATTTAAAGTGGAAGAATTGAAAACAAATTCTACTTCGGTTTTCGTGTCACTATCACAATAGTATCAGTATCACAATCCTAGTGCTCCGTTCGGGTTGCTTCTCCGTCAAGCTTCCAGCCTTTTGAATTCGTGTAAGATACATGGGTGATACAAAACGATCCAAGGTAAAAACGCAACGTTAATTCTGGCAATGCCATGTAAATATTTTGAGAATTTTTAGAACACCATTTTTTTAAACAAATCAATTACTCGCAATAAATATTTTTCTTTTTAAATGGAACGTTTTAATTTATATCCTGTATTCTCAGATCTATTAAATAGTTAAAATTGTATAATAAATTTTAGATTTTTGTTAAGGAAGCATAAAATGTCCACCACCTTGTTAGTCTGTGTAAGATTAATACAAGTTAATTCGGATACAGATTAAATTAATTACCACAGTCAAATTTTTGGAAAACACAAATATTTATCGTAAAACTTAATCTCACCAATCGCTTTTTTCACGTAGAATGCACGTAGAATTTTGGCCCAGAAGTCAATGCAGCGTTTCATCTATAAAATAAGAAAATAATCCAGATTTAAATAAAATCATATTGGAAATGTTCTTCCTATTGTAAACAGAGATTCTCTTAGAAGTAGGGGGAAGCGAGACGATTTGCGCGACAATTATAATCTTTCGACGTCTTTCTTAGAGGAATATTCAAGCCTAATCGTCGGTAGTTATAGCGTTAAAATTGTTACCAAACTTTCTGTCGGCGCTGCACCTCGTATTTTCGCGTGACTTTAATCCCTCGCACCCACCTTCATCCCGTTATAATTGAAACACAAGAAGCATTTAAGCCCTCGAAATTTGCTATTAAATTCACCAGGACTGTCCAACGGTAGCTTACACAACGTGGAACGCCTCGGGATCGCGAATATCCGTGTATTATCGACTCCCGAGCTTCATTCCGCGATGACAAATCACCAAAATTGTCCGACAGGAAACAACAGATGTCGAACAGCGCGGCGCAACCGTGGCTGCGCCGCTAATAACGTAACCGGAAATGCAAAGAGATAGAGAGGGATGGAAGGGAATCAGCATTGTGACGAGTTGCAAATTGGTCTGGCCCGGTAATTAATTAACAAACTACGCGTTACACGCTCGTTTGACAAAGATAGGCGGAGTAATTGTGAATTTGGACAAATTTTTGATTTTCTTCCTGTACGTATAGTCGTGAAACAACAATAAGAAGAAATAAACTAAGGTAAATGAATTAGGTAAACACGATAGTGTTATATTTATTTATTTATTTTTATTAAAAATATTTAATGGAAGCAAGAGAGTATTCGTGTAGATGTTTAACGAACAAGAAATTTTGATATCTAAATCCAATTAGCATTTTCTTCTACAATATTCCACCATCTTCGAATTAATATAAAAAATCACATTTCTCTGAAGAAATGTAATTCAAATCTCACCTTCAACGAATTAATACAATATTGCAAATATCTTACGATCTTTCAAATGAAACACACGACAGTTTAACCCTTTGCACTCCGTTGTCCCCTCTCAGGGGACATTACAATTTATTAGTGATTCCGGGGAATCAACTTATCCCAGCGCAATCTTTTCAGAAATGCATGTTTCTGTGAAGTTTTCTGCTAAAACGGCACAAGATATCAAATCAAAATATGTGATACATATACCTGATTTGATTACCATAGACTATATAAAGTATGATCATAAAAGTGTGAAAAATGTTTGTGTGGATGAGTGAGTATGACAGTTTGGAGAGAATGACAAAAGATGCGTGTTATCGTTTATGTGTGTAATGAGTGATGCGCGGTATAATCGTCTAATTGTTGTGTTTACTGTATGACTGAAGAATACGGGAGACGGAGTGCGACCGGATCAATCCGTAACGGACGATCCTAGAGAAAAGAGTGAGCGTGAAATGAGCGAGTTATATAGAGAAAGTGTGCATAAAGTATAATTAACCAAATAGTGTTATCACTTTATTATTATTATTATTATTTGTTATATTATATTAAAACGTTATTAGTTATTTAATCCACCCACAAAATATGGCACAGTTACCAATATATATAAAAAAAAAATGGCGATTTTGAGGAACCGAGAATACGTCCATCCAATACGCCCGAGATGACGCGGAGTGCAAAGGGTTAATGTAGCAACAGTTTTTCTGCACGGAATTGAAGGGCTATAGTTAAACCTTCCGTTCGCGTTAATCTTTCGGGAATATCAAAATTGAACGATGACCAGCGAACAACGTGGTCGAAGTAATGCAGGGATTATGCGGCACGATGCATTTCCTGTTCCCTCGTTTTGACTCGCGAATTGTTCATTTACCCACGAAAATGGACCCCCATGATATTTCACGGCGGCTCGCGGCCTCGTTGCCTTGCAGCGTCGACGTTAAATTCGAAGCGGAAAATTGGGCGAGATGGAGATTACTGGCTTCTGCGAAACTTTCGCGATTGTTTGCGATGTTTGAAATGGACGGTGGCACGGCATAGAGCTATCAAAATTATACCCACTTAAAATAGTGTGCGTTATGTTCTCTGTTCGCAGGAAAATTAATATTAAAGACAAAAGCTTGATACACGAATATTCGTGGGGTTAGCTGTTACGCTATATTTCGTTTCTTTTCAAAACAGATTAATTCTGCGAGTTTACGTAAGAGTGGTGAGGATTGTCTGAAGAATCATAATTATTTACAGATTCTCAAGTGAATAGATATTTTTATCAAAAGTAAGGAATTCGTCTGTGCAAGAAAATGAAGATATAGTTAAGAAATTAACCCTTTGCGCTCGAGTGGTGATTGTTGGTCACCAAATGATACTTTCGCAAATTTTCAGATTTTAGAATTTATTTATTAATTAGATTCAGAGGTTAAATAGTCATATATGTTAATTTTAGTATATCAGTTAACTGAACTAAATAACGTTGAATATGGGAGAATCTTAGTAAACAATTCAAATTATAAAATTTGTGAAGTTAGTATCGTTAGACGTCTAATAATCAAGTCTCGAGTGCAAAGGGTTAAATTACTATTAAGTATATTTATTAAAGGGGTTGATTAGTGTAATTAAAAGGAAAAGCATATTTATTGCTACACTGTAATAAAAAATAAAGAAATAACCAGTAATAATATATGTTTATACCATTGTTAAGATAATTTACCAATAACTCAAACAATCTTTTAACTATTCATCTAAGAATCCGAAATAAACTTTGATTAATTTCAAAAATCATTAAACGCTTCTAATTTATTATTCTTGATACTTTCCTATCTTCTTATTTGCTGGCTCTGCGGTTAATTATAAATGGATTGCAATTATACATGAAATTGCAATCACATGTTAAACAGGTTTATGCAGTAATTATACAGTTCTGTAATCGAGCATTCTGTTCAACTGTAATGAATTTCGCTGAGCAGGTATGCCCGTAACCACTATATCGAAACTGTTTACGTGTCGTTCACATGGACTTCATTTACGGAACTAGAACCATTCGATAATTCGGCAATCGGTATATGTTATAAAATATCTGTTAAACGCAACAACCGTTATGACCAGTCTAACGTAATGAATAACCGAACTGTAATCTTAATCATTGTTTCACTCAGTCTCGATTTTTGCTTCATTAACTTCTGAAAATTACAAATTTTTCTTGTAGCCAAACCTTTTAAGCTTCGTACAATCTTTCTTTAATAATGTGGTATCGTAGTTTCAAGGAGTGCGAGTGGAAAAGTGGAAAAATGGACTGTTCGTCATCGTGATGTCGTGAATCCGATGTTGTCAGCAATGTTTAGGCTGCAAGGGTTTTCTCGAACGAGGAAATAATCAATTATGAATGAAAAACCGAGTTGTAGAGTTGCATAAAGTGTTGAGGGTTGAATACAGAATCGTCTGGCAGAGTTGAGTTAGGAGTAGTTGTATCGTCGATATTTATAAGTTAAGAATTACTGTGTACTCTATACTTTTGCTATCGATCACAATAATAATAATAATAATAATAATAACAATAATAATAATAATAATAATAATAATAATAATAATAATAATAATAAAATATTGAACCAAGAAAAAATAACAATACTATCGTTCATAATATCAGCAACAGGTATCACCCCAAGAACAATCATACAGAATTTACAAGTACTGCAACTGCAAACATACATACACTCACACATTCAAAAAGCAGTCATTCTTTACAGAACGACAATAGTAAGAAAATTCCTACAATAAAAACACTGACACGAACTTGCTACTAACAGCCCTTTCATGCTGGTCACAAACCAAAGAGGAAATCCTCTGAGAATTTACTAGGATAATAATAATATTAAGTTTAATAACCATAACATACTTTCTACAATAATATACAATGATATTTTAGATGTCCCAACTAAGAACTGCAATGCAGACATTGTACATTCAATTCTTTCTGTTTCACGTCTTTTGTTTCGTGGGATTCATATTACATTAAAGAACAGAAATATTTTGCGAAGCAATTAATTAACAGTGATCGCCTCTCCCTACGATCGAGAGAGCACCGCCTAAACGAACTTTCGCCGCCGATTTTTCACCGACCACTGCCTTCGCAAAGGGGACACCTTTTTATTTTGTTTCGCGGGTCACGGGGTAAACGATAAAATTAAAAATACCATCAAACGCACGGAGTTACGCAACTGCGGCGCGAATGAATTTTATACATATTTTTCTGCATCTTCGCATTTTTTTTCTAAAAATTACTAGGGACAACGGGCAAATTCGTCCTTGACATTTTATCGATCGTCGGAGCACTCTTGTTAATTTTTCTTTTTTTTTTTTCAATTAATTTCGTCGGAGGTAAGCCGGGGTGAAATTATTTTTTAAACGACTTTCGGTGGAACGCGTTTGAAGGGAGAAATAAAACACACGGTCTGCAGTGGGGATAAAAGTAACGTAAGTATTAATAAAGAAGGAAACGTCGTTTTATGAGGACTCACTCAGCGGGGCCGAGGAAAAATGTAATCTCGGTTTTGTAACTTTACTACACGGTCTTACTTCGAAACAACGAGACGGGCAACGCGAAAAAATGGTTTACAGGAAACTCGGTGTTTCCTACGTTTCTCGTTTCATTCCCGTCCTCCTTGAAAAGTCAAATCAAACATTTACTTTTCCGTTAGTGTACGAACACGAAGAAAGTACTATCTTCATAACAGCTATTTCATTTGACTTACGTAAATAATGATTTTAATTCACGTTCTAAATAACGCTAAGGTTGTCTGTTAGAATGTTACTAATTTTTTTTATGTAATCCACATTGAAGTAATCAATACGAAAGAATTCTGTTATTATAACAACAATATTGTTAATTACATTAATAATTTTATTTAACACTTTATTTGGTAATAACAAAGTATTTGGTAAAAGTTTATCAATTTTTCTGTGTAATCCAGATTTAAGCAGGCAACACGAAAAAATTCCGTTTTTACAATAGCAATATTGCTGGCATTACATTGATAATAATTTTATTCGCCACTTTAAATAACAGCCAGGTGTTTATGAAGGTCTTATCAATTCTTCTGCGAGAACTGCATTTTAAGGTCGTTGAAATATTAATGTCGAGGGCTCGCATTTATGATGCTATTTAAATATCTTCTTCAGTCACCAGCTTCTAAAAGTTTTAAGCGTCAGCTGAGGCTGTTGAACGGTGGGGATTAAAACGGAAAGATGTAGGTTAACAGGTGTTACGGGTATAACAAAATTCAAGGAGCACGATATAAGATTAAAACGTAATAACCCCGAGTAGAAACCGCTGAAACGGTTTCCATGAATCTTGTATGATTTAGAGCCGAAATAAAAGTTCGCGGAGATAACAAATAAAATGAATTTTAAATCCTCGCTGGATATTTTGAAACGCTGTACATATTTTAATATAAATGCTTTCTGTTTTTTCATTGTTATATTCGAAACCTTCGCCAAAGTTACACGCGGTAAACTAAAAATTGAAACTAACTGCGAACATGCCTAGGAAAAACATTTCGTTTCCATTTAAACTAGCACGAACATGGAAACTAGTCTAAACGAATGCATTCATTAAAAGAGAAAATATTTTGTGCATAGGTTCATTAAATATATATGATCATCGTTGTTAATACTTAGCCGATCGAATCGGGAGATCTCCCTTTTCTTTCATCAACAAAGCACTGCCATTGAATCTATTTGCTTTTGTTATTAGTTGGTCTTGAACCGGTATTGTTCACAGCTCATCAAACGCGTTTTCTACTTTTCCAATGTACAATTTTTAATAAATTCAACGCTAGCTCAAGACGACCTAATAATAAAAGTAAATAGAATCAATGGCAGCGCTTTGTCGAGGAAAAAAATGGCAGATCTCCCCATTCGATTGGCCAAGTGTTAAGAATTCAAAATCAGATTTGGAGACAAAATATGACAAAGCACTGAATAATAACTTGAACGTTCTGAACTGACAATTTAATTGAAACAAGAAGCCAGCCTTTGTCATTCTAGAGCGTATTACATACCGTAACGAATATGCATTCGCCTTTGAACGTCAAAGTACTCCAAGAACTTGGCACCGAGCGAATTGGTATGCAACACCCTTAGCCCACTTGTCGGCTTCTTGTCAACTTCGTCGAGACTTTGGTGATCAACTTCAAAGCACTCTTTGATTCTAAATCAATGCGATTTGACAGAATAAATCAACGATCGAGGATGAGGGCTCACGATTGAATAAAGCTTGGAGCCAAATTTTCAGACCAGTATGAAAATTCACAAAGAACGCAGAGGAGTAAATTATGATATTTATAAACTTCTGTATTATTCCGTATTCTAAGATCTAAAATAATTTGGATACCTCGCCTATAGGAAATTTTTAAAGATTGTTTCATTTGAGGAATAAAAGTCTCTTTTCGAGTGCAGGGTATTAAACTAATTCAGAAATTATGTATTAGATACTTTCTGTTATTCTATTGGGTGATTGCAGAAGTTCGTGCGCGATTTTGATAGATACCAAAGCACGCACAGTTGACTGTTCAATTATTAATTTTATAATCATATTATTAACCGATAGTTATCTAACTGATTTATAATTCAACATAATCTTAAAAACGAGTACATTATTGATTAACACTTTGCCGGCCGCTGTCACGTATCCATGACTTATTTTCGCCAACGTCGATGCTGCATTTCGATGTTTGTATAGGTAGATACATTGTTGCAGAGCAATATTTGACGAATAGGGAACAGTGGTTTCAACTGTTTTCCCTTCCCAGTTTACCAGATTGTAACTACTTATGTTACGAACAACTGCGTAAATATCACATTTTGTGAGTAGTAGAACCTGCGTGAATCTTGCCGGCGGCTTTGTAACGACGATTCAATAAGTGTGCGGCCGGCAAAGTGTTAACACATTGTATGCCGGCCCCGCGAAAACGCGGGTTTGGAAGTCTGTTGCTTTAGCGCCGGGTTTGCGATAATACAACATTCTTTTGTTTGGCGATTTGTTTGTTTCTATTTTTCGTTATCGTTAAATTGCATATAATGAATATGCAAACCAATTTTAGTGTTTTACAATAATGTATAAAATTTTAAATATTTTCTTCACCTACAGTTTTAAATGCCTCAGATGCCACCGGCATACAATGTGTTAATAAATACTATTTTTCATGAAAATATGTTGCATTCATTTTTAGTCAAATCGGTCACGAACTTCTGCAATCACCCAATATTATATATTTTTATTTATCTCTTTCCTCGCATATTTCGCACTTATGTGTATACCATTCTTAAATATGTGCGCACATACATAACACACTTTCGTATATAAATGTATCTTATAACGAAATCGATTCTTAAACAAATTATTTCGTTATACGATGCCCCTCTGTGTTTCAGAAGAAGCATCATTCTCTACCGCATTTCTCTCAACCGAATTATGCTTTCATCCCACCGAACAGTTAATAAAATCGACATTTCCGGTCGTCAGGTGCTAATCATCGTTCCCCTGTGGCCTCTTTCCATATTTGCAAAGCAACACACCGTCACTCCTCTACTTTGTTCAAGTTAACTTCGTCAACGATACGTTTTCCACGTTCTAGCCTGCGTTCGCTAACCCGATCTCTCGACGCGGCTAATTTCCCAGAAATTTTCTTTGTCGATCGAGCTTTTGAAAATTTTCATACGGTCACCCGTCAGCGTTCGTATTATTCATCGTCGAAGTTACGAGCTTCTCCCTCCCCTTCCCCTCCCAGCGAATAAAAATCAAGAATTCTCGACTGCTCGACCGACACAGTTAACTTTATCCCGGGATCGATTAAAATTCTGAATCTTCTTCCACGTTGTTGTTCCTCGTCGGCCAACTGCCTAACGCGTTTCCGTTTCATTTCGCGCAGCTCGACGAACAGACGATCGCGAGAACTTTCGGTGTTGTTCGTCAAAACAAAGTAAAATTCCGTTCGCGTACGTATTTCGCATTTCTTTTTTTCCAGTTCCTCGAAGCATTAATATCGTTGCCGGCGTTCGATTTCACGGAAACGGAAATATCAATTTAACGTTGCGGTCGTGTAGTCATTTTCGATGAGGGAATTTTCCTGGGTTTTTGAAACGACAAGCTTGAAAATAGGAGGGATTACGAAATATGCGAATGTTATTCGAGATTGAATCTCATTCTCTTTTCTTATTCCCAATGTTATTTCAACTATGTATATAAACGGAAATTCCTGTGGAATAATAGAATAAATGTCTGATAAGGTAATTTCAAACTTCCGTTGGGAAATATATTATATTGGTTTAAAGATGAGAATAAACAAAAACAGACAATACAAAAAATATACACGTAAAAATGCAGAATATATTTAACTTTTACATTTATCTGGCAGATTTTTAAAGATACGACGTTCTACTTTTGAAATTTTTCAGATAACTGAGAAAATAGATACAGTAGCGGACAAAAGTTTAAGCCAACAGGAGAATGCAAAACATAATTTTATGGTATGCAAATGTTGTTCATATACTTATCTTTTTATCGTCACTATGGTAGAACACTGTTTATCGATTAGCGTAGAATACAAATTTTATTCATCGTGCTGTTTCTTATTAATTAATTAATCTGTTTTCTTTGACCCTTTCGTCTTAAATTTCTGTCTACTACTGCAAGTATTGAGTTAGCGAATGTTCTTTGAAGATATACCTTCCATCTTTTTGTAAGCCTTTTAAACGCTATAATGCTGTTTAAATGTTTAAAAGTAACAAATGTACAGTCTTTCTTGGCCTTTGCTTCTCGCAGAAATTATAGATCAAAGAAGCAAGTGGTTGAAACGAGTGGCTGTTTCGATGCAAACAGTTTTAATTTGCCAGCTTCTACGAATTCAATTACGTTCAAGCCGCAATGATTACTCGTTGGAAAATAATTATGGCACGCCGCTGACGTGTTTCGAGACACGTAATAAATCACCTCGACGAACGGGATGCTAGGGAATTTCGCCACGGCAAGTATTCATTTACAGTCTGCCGAATCACAGTTCTGATAAACACTTTTAACGAAAAAAATAGAACACGCCATCCTGTAATTAAATCGCCTTCGCGAAGCACCCTGACTCGATGGACTGTAGTTTTAATTTTTGAAGCACGATTAAATGAAGCTATTTCCCTTCAGGATATTTATCATTAAGATATTTAATGTAAAATTTAAAGTTGAACGAAACAATTGCAATTAAACTTTGGATTTGGAAAACATAACGAAATACAGCAAATTATTCATGATTTATTTTCCATTCAGTCTTAATTAATCTAAATCGAAGTCCGTTCCTAACTATTGAATTAAGCGTTGATTTATACTACTAGAAATGGAGTCAAGAAATTAGTAAATCAAAAATCTTAACGCTCTTCAAATCAAACTCGATAAATTATCATTAAATATGTATAAACGAAAGTTTGGATTGCAAATTCACAGAAATCTGATAAAAATCCAAGAAGCTGGCAAGCTTTCAACGGAACTCCTATTGTCGTGGATGCGTTAAAATTCGAAACGAAGGAGCATCGACAACAGGGAAACAAATTCCGAAGGACGAGGGTAACGAAATGGGGAACGAACGACGGAATGAAAGGGTTAGTTTGGCACGAGATCTCCTTTATCGTTCCCGACTGGGAAAATTGGGAACCCCCTCACGTTCCCTTTTCTAATAAATTTGGCGATAAAAAGTGGATCCTCGTCACGACTAGTTTACCCGGTCGAATTTCTACAGGCAGAACGACGATTCGCAAGAGGAGGGACTCACACACGAGGGAACGAGGCAACGATTCGATAAATCTCGACGAGAAGCGGATCATATAAATGCAATAAAAAATTCGCGAGCAAGAACTGACCGATACGGTCCACGCAAAAAACGCATTCCTCCCGATGACACGTTTTTATCTCGCACGCGTGCATATTCTCAAGCTCTTTCCGTCGACCGCTCTAAAAACGAGCAGAAGCCCGAGCAAATTGGTATTCCGCGAGCAAATTGGTATTCCGCGAGGAAATCCACGCGGGAACGTTAAATCCGTGTTTGAGAATTTTATGAAACGCTTCCTGACACTTTTTGTGGTAGTTAAAGCAGTAAATTACAGTACCCTGTTTAATATTATAGAACGGTATACAGGAACGGGAAAAAACCGCGTATTGTAGGATAAGTTGGAAATTCATGAAATTTGAATGTTATTCAGAACGTACAAATTACATGAAAATCGAATTTTGGATTTGGCGAAGTATAAATAAGTAAGTTATAGGGAATCATGGTTATTTTTAGAAAAAAAAAAAAAATATCGCATCAATTAGCATATAAAATACGTTTCTATCCCCCCACGAAATTATAAAACGTGCTCTATTAAATTCTAAAATACAAAGAAGTTTTTCATTCTGTATCTGATGATTAAAACTGCTGCTTTAAAATTTATCCAAATAAATAGACTGCAGAGTTTTACCCGCGCAAACACCAATTGTGTATAATACCAACATTCTTGGCATATTTAATTAACATTCGTTGAAGTAAATATGAAAACGAAAATATTATAACCATCACTGCTTTAGTATTTGAAATTATATAAGCTTTATGTATAACTAAATAATCTCGTCGTGATTCGTTTAAAACGGTACTCTGTGTTATAGGATTAATGCCAGGAGATCTATTATACTATTGAATATTATTAATTCAACGTCCATTGGTATTTGAAACGGAACTGCGACTTTGAACAAGCATTTGTTTCGCACGAAATTCCGCGTGATACTCCCCAACGACGGCTTTATCATTGTATATTACGATATTATTAACATATAATAGTAAAACGAAACCTGTCGACGTTCAGACTGTCATGAACATTTGGAAAACAGAATTCTGGGAAATTCTACGTAACCGTTGTTCGAAATTGCAAGCGTTCAAAAGACCCGATTGAAATTCCCTTATACATGATTCCTCGACATTACCACACACGTTCCTTCGCTCTTTGCCGCTAAACCACAAACAAACAAAACGTGAATTTTCATCGTCTTACAAGGGAACACCGCGAACTGTCATTCACGGATTTGAATGAAACTTTGTGGGATTATAGAATGATCCAAGACAAGAATAACGGTATGCTTCATTTCGGCCCAATCGCTCTTTAAGGGTGTGAAAACTAACCTCAAAGACAAATCGACATTTTCACTTTCTCGCTTATATCTGTTAAAGTATAATAGATAGAGAAAAATGTTTTAGATAAAAGTTTAATGGTGTAATGAGCTCTATAATTTTACCTTAAGAAAATTTTTTGAAATGTCTTCCTTGTTAAAAAAAAAAAAATTTCTTGCGTTATTTTAAACAATTTTTACATTTTCGTTAAATTTTCGAGTCCAAATCGTAGGTTAAGGGGTTAATATCTTTGAACGAACGACGATGGAATCAGCGTTAACGCTTTTTCACTTCCAAATAGGCGAAAGAAACTTTGCTAGGCGCGGTTTAATCATAATTTGCAAGGAATAGCCGGTTTTAATGGCCGAGTTTCTTGTACATTTCAGCTGGTCGCGAAATAACAAGTTCGCCAGGGGATGGGAATCGGGAGATGACGAGCGAACACGCGAGCTAAGCGTGCTTCCGCGCCGTTCGGCTGATTTTGCCGTCCCGTACATTACGCCAATACAGCTTTTATCGGATTTCATCGTTGGCGTCTCGTCCTAGTTCGATCGTGCTGAAAATAATACCGTATCCGGCGTTGCAGTTTGCTCGTATTAGGACCCTATACGTTACATTATGCATCGGTTTTTAGAGTTTTTGCAACGAACGATATGATTTTTTATGCCGCGAGAACTTGCGAATAACGTACTAAATAATAGACAATAATATGTTTCGTTGACGATGATAATAATAACAGTGTATATTATTAACCCTTTGCACTTGAATTTAATATGACCATGAATTACCGTCAACTCGGAATTTATTTTTTTATTCAAGCAAAACAATACTTTTCCAATACGTTATTAGCATACTTAACTGTAACATTTCATGAGTATAATTAAAAGAAAATGAAAATTCCACGGTAAAACTTGTGATATCGCATACGCTGAGACATACCAGTGCAAATGGTTAAGAATTTTTATGTTTTAAGGATAATTCGTAGAATTATTTTTAAGAACCTATAAATTCAAAAAAGCTACAAATTTAAGGTAATTGAAACAGAAAATAGCAAATGCAAAATAGTAATAATTTATCAAATTCGTAATTAACAGATATGTATGTGTGTGGTGTGATCGATACAGTATGATGCTGAGAAGACGCGTAGAATTTTAAGGCGCGAAAAGAGGAGCGCTTGAGACGATGCGAGGCCGTGGAATGTTGGGTAAACGTGACTAAATGCATTGAGCGGGAAAGGTTGAGGGTTAGAATGAAAAAATATAGGCTGCAAAGAAAGCATGCGTGGGGTAGTTTTGTAAGAGTTTTCGAGAGAGTCGTAAACTAAGAGTTGTGTCACACATATTTTTATTTATTTAGACACAAATTTTATTTAATTGCTATTACCTTTCACGATTAACTGTATCATTTCAATTCTCATACTCCCTAAACCGCATCGCGCAACGATTTTAATAAAAATAGTATATAAATATTATACACTCCTACATGTATACATGTATAAAGGATCAAGTAACGTCAATTTCAATTTGTGCCACGATACACGAAGATGTCTGCGTCTCACCAGAGCCATCAGCGGCTAATTACGTAAAACCAGTTATTAAACAACACGGCTTGTTTACACCTGCATTAATCAAGACACAATGATTTAATGCCCCCGTCGAGGGTAGAATATTAAACGTCCCGGGCTCGCCTGGCGACAAAACGAGCAGCGAACGAAAGCGTTTTAATTGCAACGGCGCATCGATCGGTTTCGCGAGCAGGACGGGGCGGAAGCCGAATATCGGCGCCCCAGAAATAATTCAGCCGCGTGTCGCCGGGAACAGGAACGAATTAACTGCGACAACGGCTTACAAGGGGGTTGGTCGGGGCATAAAAAAGCCGCCGCGGGAGAAAAACGAGCGAACACTCGACTTTCCAGCTGCCGTTCTCTCCCCGGAAAATTCTCGCGCGTTTTTGCGCTCGCGAGAACAGCGACGCGCGATTAATTACACCAACCTTAATCAGGTGTGTTTACTATACGATGCCGGGCACTATGTACAGACGAGACTCTGTGGCGACCTTCCTGCCCCTCGCCACTAGGAGGGATCTGCCGACTACTTTTCTCGGGAGTGCTCGATTCCGCCACGGTTTCTATTGGGTTGGAGGGAAAGTTCTGTCGTATTTTCCGTTTCCGTTAATTCATATGGAATCCAAACACTTTGCTTGAACACAAACCCAAGAGATTTAATCTGATATCCAACAGTTGTATGATGAATGCCAAACTCTTCTGCAATTTCTCGACTTGTTAAATGTGGATTATTTTCCAACATGGATCGCAAAACATCATTATCGATCTTGGATGGTCGTCCAAGATCGATCACTTTCTTGGAGGCTCAGATCCCCGGAACGAAATTTGCTAAACCATCTTCGACAAGTACGAACATTTACAGTATCTTTTTCAAATGCCGCACATAAATTTTTACATACAACCGATGGAATTCATACAAAATGCAGTGTCGTAAATGCACTTTGTCTACTGACATGTTTTTCACTTTAAAAATAACAAGTAAATGATGAACGTAAAAAGGGACTCCTTTTTAGGCGCAAGCCTATATTTTTCAATGCAATTGTAAAAGCAGAGCACAAGTCGTTTGGGAGTGTAGTATCGTAGTTTCAGGAACTAGCGTAATCACCAATTATATTTGCATGCACCTTGTTAGGTTTTATGGGGTGAAGGAAAGGCTGCTGGAATAAACCACTACACAATATATATATATTTTACTATTTATTAATATTTAAATGATTTTAATGTACGCGTCACGAGCTCTTTGCTGACTAACTTCGGTCACATACATTTTGGTAGAGAAAAAAGAAAAACAAAATAAAACAAAAACACCTTACTATCGATATCGACGGCTATGATCGATACTCTATCACACCTCAACATTTTTACAGTATTAACGGAGGAAACAAGCGGGATTAAACGCACTTGTCTGGATTAGTTTACGTCTGGAAAGGCAGTATACAATGCAACTGATAGAAATGATATCTCGTGATCGTAGTCAGCGATCAAATATTGACGAACCTGGCAGGATATCGACGATAGGTATACGCACACGTAATTCGCGGAATAATCGTTTCGTCAAACGGGAGCTGGGATTTCGCGCTTATTTTATGGCGTGCATATCGTGTTATATTAGAGGGATAGTGGCGGATAAATTAATACGAGAGCGATATGGATCATTCGCAGAGTGGGAGTAAGCCAACCCGATAGTCAAATATATAATATTATATACTATATTAACGTAGATTAAATAAATCAATAAAGAGTTGAAAGAAATACAAAAAAAAAGATCGGGAAGAGGTGAATATAAATTTCATAATGGTCTTGTTCGGGAAATCACTGCAACGATGGGACTTTTCCCTTAAGAGCAATCAACGATGCGCTCAATTTAGCATAATGGCTGCAGCTAACCCTTCGAGCGAATAATTAGCGTTGATATTTTAATGGCTCCATTATCTAGTATGCTGCAGACATATTTGACCCGTTCAATCATATATATATGCGATCAAAGAGCTCGACCAGTAGTACATCACATTGCATCTCATCCGATATCTGGCACCATTATCGTGGGATACAAACGTTCGATGAATAAGAGAAGAGGTGTTTAGTGGAACAAATGGGAATTGCATCGTAAATTAACTCGCTAAAGACCTGATTTCCATTAAAAGAACCATTTGGCTATTGGCTGTGGTCACGCTAAGCTAGCACGTGAATCAGAGTCGCTGTTTCTTAGAAATTCGTTCCACGTAAATCTTTATGCTCCTAATTAACTCGTTCCGTTTAAGTGCTGTTACATAACGCTTTCGAATGTCTGTTTATGAATTTTTCCGACAAGTAGTAAATACAAATCGATTCGAACACAACTTGATTAAACAATTTGTTAAATGAAAGACTAAGCTATGGGAACTTTAATGAAAATTATCGTGCGATACCGCATATAAAATTTGTCTTTTCTTTTTTGATCTTCCGCCTTTAAAGCACTAATAAAATCAACTATCTACTGCCAATTACCGAACACATTCCCGATACCGAAGGAACAATCTCTTCCTGAATCTCGCATCCACATCGCCTCGTCTAATTAGCGAGAATCGGGGTATGATCGTTATCGAAAGGACGTGCAGTGGTATCATCAGGAGCGTAACATTCGCTTTAGAAGATAACTAGGGCCAGGATTAAACGTCATTGAAATAAATCAGTGATTTTCAGTGATATACATAGACATATGGTAGTTGACAAAACTTTAAGACGACAGGGCAATGTAAAACGTAATTTTATGGTTCGTAAATATTATTTATCTATACGTTATTACTTGCGATTATGATAAAACGCTATTCATTGATTAGGGTACAATACAAATTTTATTTATACTGTTATTTCTTATTTATTTATTTATTTATTTTCTTCGACCCTTTGGTCTTAAACAACTGTTGTCCATTGCTGTAATATTACGAAGTTGTTCATCGCCAAAATTGCTTAACGAAACGTTTAGGTATTGAATCGCTTTAACGCTAGAACTGCCCAACCAGTCAAAATGACCAACTGATGATTGCTTATAACAACCATATAAATTCATTGTGGTAAAGCTTACAAAATTTACTATAATTTTCTGCAGTGGTATAAATAAAAATTTGTTTTCTATGTGTTCGGTATTTTTTCATGTAATTTTCAATTTGATTTCTTCCATGCAAATAAGTACACTATAATTGTCGGTAGTTCTAGTGCTAAAGGTGCATTAACATTAGAACTAGCAGAGCAATCAAAATGACTAATTACTGATTACATTATAAATTCACCGTGGTAAAGCTTACAAAATTTACTATGCTTTTCTGCAGAAGGTATAAATAAAGATTTGTTTTCTATGTGTTCGGTATTTTTTAATGTAATTTTCAATTTGATTTCTTCCATGCAAATAAGTACACTATAATTGTCGGTAGTTCTAGTGTTAAAAGCGAATAGTTCATATTTATTGTACAAGAAAAATGATTACTTGCTACCTATGATTATTCAATATTTTATGAAATAATCAAATTCTTGCCAAGTATATTATTTGAAACAAACATATCCTCAAAACTAACATTTCAGATTTCATTTTATTATTTATTAACTGTTATTTCCATCTTAGGAATTAACTGCTCGTCCTCTTTATTGAACATTTTTATTTCAAATAAAAAGACATGCCCAAAATTTTCAAAAATCATTCCGCGCCTACTCGTTACTGGTTTCATACGATCAGAATTTAAAGCGAACGGCTCTCTTTACGTGATCTTACAGCCAACCAGGTCTCTTCGTTGATACCGCCTGTATTATGCAAATCTAGCAGCCGCGCGTATTATGCAAATTGTGCGCGGTTTGTTTGCGAACGCGCATCGAGAATGATGAACACGAAACGGCGCACGATTATTTGCGAAATCCTGTTGTTATTCAAGTATTTGCGCCGGCTTGTTTTGCACGCTCGACGCCATTAATCGTTAACGTTACGACGTGACAGATATTGTTATTAATATCGACGTTGCTCGACGTCGACGGCGGTGCAACGCATCGAGCGTTGATCCAATGACTAAAAACAACAATCTTTCGTTTCCTTCTTCTAGAACCGGAGGACTTTGCGGGTAAAAATTAATTCGACGTGGATAGCAACGAGATTTTTCGTTCTCCGTAGG
The DNA here is from genome assembly GCA_033822845.1 of Tetrapedia diversipes. Lineage (NCBI taxonomy): Eukaryota > Metazoa > Arthropoda > Insecta > Hymenoptera > Apidae > Tetrapedia > Tetrapedia diversipes. Next base: position 698,927 of record JAOPTO010002413.1, on the reverse strand, counting down.
ATATTTGCATATCGAGGCTAGTTTCGGTATCATTTGCTTGGCACAGCAATCGGGGAGTTCAAGTGACGTTAATTAGTCGTTCATTGATATTTTACGTCTATCTGGTATCGCGTTACAGTTCCATGTTGAGTAAACTTTCTAATTAACCATAGGTAATGTAAAACACGCAGTTTCTGCTCAACTTCTGTCGTATGTATCTATATTAGTTTCCAACCATATAATTTAGTTACTTCGATAATTATTATTAGCAATTATACAGCTTGTACAAGTTTCAATTTCCATACTTGCAACTTCAAGCAACAACGCTGGCAAGAAAAATTATGCATTCTTCGTTCTAACGAAATATTTAGAGAATTTTCAGATGCAAACACTTTAACATTTAACACTATTCCTACCACGACCGGTCAAATGACCGTTTTTAAAATTTCGATTAGAATTTCATAGACACAACGTAATTGAATCGCCTTTAAACGTTAGACATTTTCTCAAATATTCGTATAATACATTTTTCAATATTCACTTCTTTTTTCATTGTTTATTTTTTGAGAAAAATTTGCAGTCTGTCTTACGTTGGAATGTCGTGGTAGGAATAAGTACACATGAAGTGTCGGTAGGAATAGTGTTAAGCAATTTTTAAATAACAGCAAATAGGTAGTGTTATTTTAAATAGTTTAGTATCGATAACAAGCAGAAGTTCGTCGTTTCTAAAACTATTTGCCCATCACACTTTTTCCTATTGCTCGTTCATCGCTTCGACGCATTAACACTTCATCGACCGGAAGCCTATTAATCGGCTTTTACATTCTTACAATTAGTCTGTAAATTTTGTAATGTTTCCTTACGCGAAGGTGACTGTTTCGAGCGATATCGTATGTATACTATAAAGAAATATTAAACTATCCATTACTCGAATAAAATCATTGCGATCGATTCATTAACGATGCATCCGCGCCAAAATGAGCCGATCGAAAGTTCGTGTGCAATAAGTTACGCGGTCGATAAAGTGTTAAAGAACATTTAATTAATACCACGACAAGGGTAGGTTATTAACATCATCCTTCATGGTATAGACACGCTTCCTGTTACTTTGAGCCACGATACTCGTTTCACGATGTAACGAGTGGCGATTTGTTACGTAGTAGCTGGAGGAGGGTACCCGATCAAAAATTGAATGGACCGCGGTATAGGAAAGCGATGTTTCTCTCTTCTCAGGCTCTTTGTGGGTCCATCGACACGATTTATCAGCGGCCACGCTCGGCTTTTATATTCCGTTACAATTCATTACACGATCGAAAATCGTTTTGTACAGGGAAAAAGAGACAGAGAGGGAGAGATTCCTGTTTCGATACACTTGGATGCATTTCTAGTTCAGCCTGTCATTTGCTGCCTGCTCAAAAATTGTAAAAACATGAAACGACGATGCATAAAGATAAAGCGATAAATAAGTATTTTATGTCCATTTTTATACAGACGCGAGAAAATTCCTAATTTCGAAATTATAACTTTGCACCAGATTTTTGTTAGTAATAATAACATTAATATTAATTATGTGGTAATGTATAGATTTAAGGGTTAGTATTGTAAGATGGTACGTTTGGTGTGTGTCTGGACGTGAATGTGTGTGCGAAGAGATCGGTAGAGTGGGGCCAAGTGTTTTGTCTTTTCGGGTCCCACTCGATCAAGAGTTGAAGAAGTCAGAAGCTAAGTAGTCAGCGTAGAGCAAAGAACTGTGTAGTTTACGAAGCATAGGCGTAGTTTGCGAAGCATAAGCGTAGTTTGTTATTTTGTGTTCGTTTGTGTCGTTTTAGTTTTATCAAATACACGTATATTTATCATTTTATTCACTTTCCTTTCTTTTCTTTTTTTCATTTATAACCTTTCCTATAATTATTATAGGAAATGTTCTATAAAATGTAGAACGGAAGATGGAATTCAGGTGTGAAAAATAAAAGTGAAGCGATTAAAACTTAATAACAATATATTTAAAACTATTTAACAAAACAACTTAAACGACTTTACAACTTAGCAACTTTAACACTCTTTCTACGTTCACAATCAAAACCTTTCTTCTACGTTAGTCAAAAGCTTTCTGCCCCGCGCTCGCATTTTCCCCGTGATATATTCTTCCAAACACTCGTTTCCTTTCATTCTAATTGTCAACCTTTCTCACTCTACGCATTCGGTCACGACCACCCAGAATTTCTCAGTCACACTGTTTTCCAAAGTTCTCATCTTTCACGCGTTAGAAACATTCGAGCCCAAACATTCTGCGTTCGCACGACAATCGCCCAACTCAAGTACTCTTCAGACTTTCCCAAACTCGCATTCGCTCGATCGCATTCCTACATTATTAATAATAATAATCTTAAGACCTTTTTTCTACAGTATTATCCCACAACAAGAACAATTCTTTCACCGCAGTAGGTGTGCCATTCGGAGAAATAATTCCGCGAGCTGCGGCGATGGTGTTCGCGCGCTCGCCGTTGCACGCCACAATTAACGGGCGCTACGGCGAGAGTGTTAAACAAGCCGGCCGGAGTACATTTAAATAAACCGCAGCCGTTGTTGAACTCTCAATTATTAATCCGGCTCGGCTCGTTCGAAATCTCCTGACGTCGTTATTTCGGAAGTTCCGCCGCGGCCAGAAGTTCCCCGCGCGTAAGGAAACTTTTTAATAACAGGGACGTGATCGAACGACCGCCGGGGCAAAGTGTGCTCGGCGAGACAAAAGGAACAAGCTCGTTTGCAGACGCGAGACTTAAAATTCTCGGCGGCGTCGAACGGAGTCGAACGAAACGGAGGGGCTTGAGGGTGGGAGGAAATGGCAAAAGAAAAGAGAAAGAAACGGAAGAATGGACCGAACGTTGACGGCGTAAATTTACGCTTGCAACTCCAGCGGCTTTCGTCTCCATCGTGGATAATTAAAAGGTTTCCTTTAACGCGGGAAATTAAGAACGTAGCCTTTTATGTCGAAGTTGTCGCCAGCCGCGAGGATCGAGGGGATGAAGTAAAGGGAGTAGAATAGAGGGAATAAGATTCCCACTGACGACGATGGAATAAAAATGGCGGAGGGTTGCCCTCGAGCTGGGCCTGATTGTTCGATAATGAAAGGCGGGCAGTGAGAAACGATTTCTTCAACTGTGTGTAAGTTTAATGAGATACAGCGTTGTTCCTTTCTCGTATCGTTTCTTGGAAGGTGTATTTCTCATCTGACATTTGTTTAGATACGCTAATTCAACCGTAATTCATCGATGTATCACGCTATTAATTAATAAGTTTAGGATGATATACTGTGTTTCATTGAATGGGCGAAAATTTAGAACCTAAACTCTGTGAATCTTAAATTGCAACCTGTTGAAAAATCAGCACAATCTCTTTGGTGTCGTATGAAATTTTATTCTGTACACTAGGTGTAAATTTTACTGCAAATTTCCAACTATTCATTCAAATTCCGCCTCGTATTCAAAACTTATACGGAACTCGCCGGATTCTTGTTACCACGTGTCCAATAATTTCACTCTCAAAATTAATCCAGCAACCTGTAATTCAAGCTGCCTTAATGATATACCGCTCGCTGATCATTTTTACTCTCCTCTGAAACCTCTCATTACTATTCAATCAAGAAATTCATATACCCCGAGCACAATTTCCCGTAATTACCCTAGAACGCTGGTAATAAGTTTCGCATTAGTACCATTTGCCCTAATCATAAACCTATCCCATCAAGTAAAACTGCCTGTTTAACATAATCGATGTATTACACCTGAAACGGCGTTTAATCGCGTCGTTTACAAGAGATAACGAGGCTCGTTCACCTGCACAGGGAACTACAGCCAGGATGAAATTACAATACAGTGGTTGAAAGAAATTTCTTGGAAGGAGCCGGGGTCTGATTGGACCCAGCTAATAGCATAAGTACGAAAACCCAAAAGTTTTGAGTCTAGCCGGGTCCAGAAAGATACAGTGGTATCTTTCTTTATATTTTTTCTCGAGATAGTAGTGTGATACATATACCTGATTTGATTACCATAGACTATATAAAGTATGATTATAAAAGTGTGAAAAATGTTTGTGTGGATGAGTGAGTATGACAGTTTGGAGAGAATGACAAAAGGTGCGTGTTATCGTTTATGTGTGTAATGAGTGATGCGCGGTATGATCGTCTAATTGTTGTGTTTACTGTATGACTGAAGAATGCGGGAGTGAGGAGACGGAGTACGATCGGATCAATCCGTAACGGACGATCCTAGAGAAAAGAGTGTAGGAATGCGATTGAGTGGATGCGAGTTTGGGAAAGTCTGAAGAGTACTTGAGTTGGGCGATTGTCGTGCGAACGTAGAATATTTGGGCTCAAATGTTTCTAAGGCGTGAAAGATGAGAACTTTGGAAAATAGTGTGACTGAGAAATTCTGGGTGGTCGTGACCAAATGCGTAGAGTGAAAAAGGTTGACAATTAGAATGAAAGGAAACGAGTGTTTGGAAGAATATATGACGGGGAAAATGCGAGCGCGAGACAGAAAGTATTGGACGGTGAAGACAGAAAGGTTTGGTTGTGAACGTAGAAAGAGTGTTAAAGTTGCTAAGTTGTAAAGTCGTTTAAGTTGTTTTGTTAAATTGTTTTAAATATACTTTTATTAATATTTGAATCGCTCGACTTTTATTTTTCACACCTGAATTCCATCTTCTGTTCTACATTTTATAGAACATTTCCTATAAGAGTGAGCGTGAAAAGAGCGAGTTATATAGAGAAAGTGTGCATAAAGTATAATTAACCAAATAGTGTTATCACTTTATTATTATTATTATTATTATTATGTTATATTATATTAAAACGTTATTAGTTATTTAATCCACCAACAAGTAGAACATAGTTTTATGGTCTGCAAATATTGTATATACGTTCATTTTGATTGTTATTACGGTAGAACACTATTCATTGATTAGCACAGAATGCAAATTTTATTTATCATACTATTCCTTATAAATTAGTTAGTTTAATTTCGTTGACCCTTTGGTCTTAAACTTTTGTCCGCTACTCGTAGTATCAGCTTCTCAAAAATATTTCAACAACGTTAGAGTTCTCTAGTACGTCGGTATGCCATGATAATTTCAGAAATCTGAATCACGTTTCCGAACTAGCATCGACGAGTCCAACTATTGTAACCGATTTTGCAATGTACGATAATATCGATGTGTGTTGTTAAAAATCCAAAGGTGCAATTTTCGGAAACGTTACAGATACGATCACGCATCCCTCTACCCCATTCGTCTGTCACAGAAATCTCCTTCCAGCTTTGCTCAGTATCTACTGCGTCTTACTTGGAAACAAATTAGTCGAAAGGAATGCAAATCCAATTGACGGTATTCTCTATAATCCACTCTTCTTCAACACAATTCTAAATGTAGGACACGCATACTTTTATTATCAATCGCAACAGTAACATCCGTGAATGAGATCACGCATCAACGTCTCACGAAGAGCGTCTCAGGCGATAGGAGTGAAGCATCCCCTTCACCCCTGAGTTGTCTCGAGCAACTTCTGTCCAGCGATGCACAGTACACGTGACGAGGCGGAGGACGCAATCTCAATTTACCCGAGCCCTTTCATTACGAATCAAAGTCCCGAGAAGCAGTAGTCCCTAACGCGGAACCGATGTTGTGGTGCTCGCATCGTTGCATGGGGACCGGCTGCACGGCGACCACCTAAATCAGGTAATTTGTCGGTGACACAACAAATAGGGGACGTTGTATTATTAATTACCAAGGAAATTGCCTTAACCCACGCGACGATTATCCCAAGCGCACGGTTAACGAGGCAAGTTACAAGCACTGGAGGGTATTAATACGAACCGTAAACCTGTAAGGCGTCGAGTTTCTCGTTTCGTTGAATTCTATGAGTATAAAAGGGAAGTCGATCGATTTTGGTGACGGATATGGAAGATCGTGACGTTCGTTAGTTCGCCTGTGGTTCGAGTTACATCGTGTTACCGCAAAATAATTGGTTTCGGCTGTTTTTGATGGAAAGGTACTTAGACTGTTCGTATCGTCTATTGCATTGCGTAAAATGTAATAAGTAATAATCAATAAATTATGATAATCAATTCTCCTACTGTGTTCATAAAATAGACTCTCAGGACTATGTATACCTTTTTGAGAAATTTAGCAAAATGCTTGTTCTCGTATTCTTTCTCGTATAATTATAGGGTGAACCTATAGTTCCAGGGTAGGTTAAAATATTACAACTAAATATTGCTTCTATTTGAAACACTTCTTTCCATAAACAATAATTTTCAAGTTACTTCAGACGACCAAGTTGTTAAGTTTGTCCTATATACGAATAGACAAACTCGAAAAACCTAATTTCAACGAAACTTAAAATAAAGTAAACGCGATAATATACGATAAAAGGTTTAAAAGAACTACATGATCAAATACACACACACACACACAAAGGGGGGCTCGAAGTTTCACCTATTCCTCAACAAAATTCCGTCCGTTCTTTGAGAAACAATCCACTTTGTTTTGCATGAAAGGCGGTAACTTGAACACCGTTTTCGGTCTCGTGTACGTTCGGGGATCGTAAATACGCGATCTGTTTGCGCGACTTCTTCGTCGCCGGCGAAGGAATTTCAAATTGTTTCCGGGAAGAGGTCTCGACGCGCCATCGATTGCTTGTCAATTGCACCGGAACCGAAGACTTTTCTTCGGGGGACCGTATAATCCCGCGAAAACTTCGACGATTCTAACTCGGTTCTCTTATAGCTTCTGAAGAGTAACAGTTTGTACAAGGATATACGGTTGTTTATAGTCGAAAGAGAAACGAGGTAAAAATTGGATACGATGATTTCTGATTCGAAGCTCTCGATACTTGCTTTGCGTTAAATAGAATTTTTTAAGTTAAAAGTCGGATGCAATATTTCTGTCGAATAATTGTTTATTGTACATGTATTGTCCTTTATTCTTTTACGCTACAATCATAACAAATTATTCTTATCGCAACTTTTTTGCAGCATTTTTTAAGAAGTACCTATTTTACAAAAATTAAAATGCATATGTAGGAGGAATTAGAGATTTTTCTATATTGTTGCATTTAAAAGCCATATTTAGGAATTTAATAAATTATGCTTTTGAACGGAGAACTGTCGAAAATAACGGCATTCTAAATCCTATCTTTTATTAAACACTGGAAGTGTTTAAAATGCATAGTGCTTCCAAACTTTTGAGCGGGATTGTACTTACGTGATTCCCGGGTCAGTAAGAATCTATTTGGTTGGAGGGAAAGTTCTGTCGTATTTTTCGTTTCCGTTAATTCATGTGGAACTCAAACATTTTGCTTTAACACAAACCCAAGAGATTTAATGTGATCTCCAACAGTTGTATGATGAATGCCAAACTCTTCTGCAATTTCTCGACATGTTAAATGTGGATTATCTTCCAACATGGATCGCAAAACATCATTATCGATCTTGGATGGTCGTCCAGATCGATCACTTTCTTGGAGGCTCAGATCCCCGGAACGAAATTTGCTAAACCATCTTTGACAAGTACGAACATTTACAATATCTTTTCCAAATACCGCACATAAATTTTTACATGCAACCGATGCGTTGCTTCCTTTTTGGAATTCATGCAAAATGCAGTGTCGTAAATGCACTTTATCTACTGACATGTTTTTCACTTTAAATATTACAAGTAAATGATGAACGGTAAAAAAGGACTCCTTTTATATTATACAGCAGGTAAAAAAACAAAAAAAATTCCCAATCACTCACTAGCCAGATGTTTTTTTTATTTACAAGAAAAATTACCTGCCTATTTAAAATACGACAGAACTTTCCCTCCAACCCAATAACAGCATTCTAAATCCTATCTTTTATTAAACACTTGCAATGTTTAGAATGCACAGTGCTTCCAAACTTTTGAGCGGGATTGTACTTACGTAATTCCCCGGTCAGTAAGAATCTATACTAAACTCGTTTAGGAAGTATTATTTTGAACTACATCCCGCTGCTAAAGAAGTATATTATCGTACTCAGAATTTTTTGAGCAGCGGTGTACGTTGCACCTACCCGTAGTATCTTTGCCAATGTGGAAATGCCTTCGCGACATAGCTTTGCGAGGGCGTAGCTCGTAAAACGATTTCTTAATTTTCTTTCCGGCGCTGCGGCGAGCAGGTTGGCCGCAGAGAGCTTTCCCATCTGCGGCCGACTCAATATCGATACCATCGGGAAAGCGGTGGAATATATTTCCCAGCGGCCGTCCATTCCGATTTTTAGCTTTTCAGATGTATTACATGAATCGATATAAAAATATAAAATTCCTCTTTCATATTTTATTATTAACAATATTATTAAGACACAGACAGTCTTAACGCTTAGGCTCCGACTGGAAGCCTATTAACATTTAGCTAATCGTACGGTGCCACACCTAACCGAATACTCTCCATCGTGTATTAACACTATTCCTACCATGACCGGTCAAATGACCGTTTTTAAAATTTCGATAAAAATTTCATAGATACAACGTAATTGAATCGCCTTTAAACTTTAGACTTTTCCTCAAATATACGTATTATACATTTTTCAATATTCACTTCTTTTTTCATTGTTTACTTTCTGAGAAAAATTTGTAGTCTGCCTTACGTGGGAATATCGCGGTAGGAATAGGCATACGTGAAGCGTTAAGAATTGTACTTTGGAAAAGTAGAAAATGCATTTGACGAACTGTGAACAACACTGACTAAAGACTAACTAATAACAAAAGTAAATAGAATCAATCGCAGACCCCTTGTTGCGAAAAAAGTGGGGGATCTGGGTTGGTTAAGTGTTAGGTAAGTATTAAGTAATTAGAATGCACCTCTCAAACTACCTAATGTTAATTTATTTTCAGGCACTGCTTCTTCCACGCCCTTTTTTTTTCTATCGGTTATCATTATTTCGTCGAAGTCGCGACAGCTTCCAAAAAATTTAGAAAAATCTGTATATAATTGAAACTGTATACCTCAAGGGATAACTGTACATAGTAAACAATTTATATGAATATTTGTCTATATTTATCTCGACCGTCCCTGTTTAACGCGTGAAGTTAGAGAGCGAACAGTTTGTGCGAACAGAGATACAGATCTCAGACCTTGGAGACTAACTCGAAGCGATAATAGTTGTTAATTTTATATAATGGAAGTTGTAGTTTGATAACTGGGAAATTAGAAAGATACAATTGTTCAGATAAACGGAGGAACTAGGCCCAAGGGAAAATGAATTATGCATTCAGAAGTCAGTCGTGAAACTTGTTAATAAATCGATAACATATCGATCACTGTTAAGTGTGAAAAATGAACCATCTAAAATTGCAATTAAAAATCTATTAACGATATAACCTGAGAAATTTTAATTAAGAATTGTTAAAGTATGTGATTTATATTCCATATTTTTTCTTTTAAACATAGATTGAATTTTTGTATGCGAGGCAAACGTGAAGACATGTATATATGTGTATTTTTCAACAAATTTTGTTCGTTTATCGAAAAATAAGTTTCGAGCTATTTAACGTTGCACAGATAACAAGTACCGTTTCTCAATAAAAGTAACACGGTTTATTTCGAGGAGTTTAATGCACTTTAATTGTGCAATCTTTTTTTTTTAAACAAGGCGAACTCGTTTGACGGCATGGTACACGATATAGATTTCTCATGATTAAATCGAAAGAAGGTAACCTGTCCTGCATGTCAGTACAAGGCTAACAGTCCCATCCGAGTTTCTTATCGAGTTACAATTGCTTATCTTTATCGTAACTCTACTACGTTCGACGATCATTGGTTATCGCATGTTGAGGGTAATAATCTCTGTTTTATCTTCTAGAATTGTAAAATAGCATTCAAGGAAGTGCCTTAATTTTACCTCAATTATCTTAACACGTGAAAGGTAACTAAGTTATTAGAAAAAGAATATTTTTGTTGTTATATTAACATGTACCATAATTAAGTTACATTAAGCTCGAGTTAATTAATGTTAGATACGATTTGAACTGTATTAAGTTAGGATAGCAATATAAGAATACCCAAACTTTTTACAGCACACTAAATATTCATAGTTACTAAAGTCCCCATAGTCATTTAACATATTTCCTTATCATTAATATGAATGCATAATAGCAACATAAGTAACATTTCCCTTGAAAATATTACTTCACAAATTATTTCAAACTTATAAACAATATTTAACGTATTACAATAAAAAAGAAGGAAAGACAAAAATTCGTAGTGTATTGGTATTCCCCTAAAAATTTCTTCCCGTACAACGTTTGCCACTTAAAACGTATAATCACACTTTCTCCCTAACAAACCTGATAATCTTTTGTATAAATCTAAAACTGTTATCGAGCATTAAGCAAGCCCTATAACGAGTTGAAAAAGGAAACTAGGAAACACCAGCGAAACAGCACCGAAATTGTACCCTGCAACATGGTTGCATACGAACCACGGAGCCTCGATTAGGCGCGTTAACAAGACCCACCCCTCTCCACGTTCCTTCGCGCTCTAATCTCACGTTTCTATCCGCAATTTTGCGCCGCGAATGCAGAACACGCGACCGATTCGTCCGTATCGCGGATCTCGGCATCATGCGGAATTTTAAACAGAGGGGCCACGCAAAATGGCCCCGTGCCCCGACGAAATTTACCGCGGCACTGGCTGCTCGAGTCACATCCGGGACACGCGGGGGAGGGGGCCGATAGGAGGTCTCGTTTGTTCGGAAAACGGATTGTTAGATCGGGACGCGAAACCGTTCCTTCCGTTGCACGAACGTGGCCGCGATTAGCGCGAGATCCTGATCGACCGCACGGGAAATGGGAACTCGAATCGAATCGAGTCGCCGGATCCTGGTTTTCCCTTGTTTTTCGCCGGCTCTCCCCCTCCCGCTAGGATCTCGTTCGCAGAAATTGCTTCCCGTCGCGGGATAATTAAGATTACGATCTAATTCACATGGTTTTTCACGAACAGAGTTTCCTCTCTTTCGCAAAAAGAACACGGTCTCGACTTTTCTTTGTTCCGCTACTTTCATTACATTATGATTCTTTATTATTACGATTCTTTGTATTTTATCCTTTCATTTTCCTTATTTTTGAATTGTATTGTTTTATTATTTTTCTGTTTTATTTAACGATACTTGAGTGATTTTAAATATTACAAATTGTTGATATTTAATTATTTTGTATGCTCAATTTCTGTATTTAAATATTTCTGCAAATGTTAGCTATTATCGTAGGTGTTTGCCTTTTAAAAGGAACAGAATAATAAAAGGCATTAGTTCCGGGTTAATGGATGTAAATTTGTTCATCCCTTGTATTTTTCTATACCGAATAGGAGAAAGAATGTATCAGCTATTATAATACCGATTTTTTCAATTCCAATACTATAGCAAATTCAGGAAATACCATTATGTCGAATCACACTTCGAGTCCGGTTTAAAATATGAATCGAACGGCGAAATGCCATGTCAAACTACCCTGGATATCCGGTCGTGAAACGTCGACATTTTACTGGCCTTTTGCTGGTAAAATCTGGCTCACACGGCGAACACGCCATGTCGAATTCATAAAATACATTCGTTTACACACACAATTGCTCGAACACTCGCATACTATCCGTTCATCCGACCAAACTAATTCAACAACAACTTTTTAGATCGAAGAATGTAAAATTTTGCATCGCAAAGATATGGAATGGCGATGACAGTAACTATGTTACGAGATGAAAAGAAATGAAACGTAGATAACTAAGTTCAAATGAACAAAATAAAGTATATGTATAGTATAAATATTTTTAATAAATTCTGTCGAGCTAACATAGAACATTCAAATCAAGTATGCTTTCTTATATATCCGTCTGACCGACTTTCTAAAGCAAAATTCAGAACTACGGTGCCAAACGTTGGAGACACAACGTCAAATAAAGATTTGCCCGATTTAAAAAAAGGTAATGAACAAAGCGGATCGATCAAATCAAAGTAAACGTCAAAATTATCGAGCTCCAAGAAGTTATACAAAAGTTTATCAAATTCTTAAAGAGCTCCGCATGAAATAGATCGATCAACTTCGAAACGAACGTAAGGATTATCAAATTCTACGTATATCGTACGACGGTCTAGCGCTTCCAAGAAAATTGTAGATAACAAGAATCGATCAATCTTAAGGCAAACGTCAGAGCTATCAAATTTTACGACATCTTTACTAAACTTCATTAGGTTCCAAGAGAGCTTCACAAGAAACAGACCGATCGTTGCGAAGACAACCGTCAAAATTATCAAACTTTACGACAGCGCACTCGGCTGTGTTCAGTTTCCCCGAAAAATGCCTGTCCCGGACGCAGATCGATCAGCCTCCAAACAACTGTCACGAACGTAAGAACATCTCGGATGACACGCACGGATCAACATCGAAGCGAACGTCTGAACGATCAAATTTCGTGTCACGAGGTTACCTCACCCAGGAAACCCTCGGAAAACATCCCGCAACAGAGGTCCGTCAAATCCGAGATAAATGTTCTCAGGATCCCCCGAGGTTCCGTAATCGCTGGTCGAACATCGTCTATTAGCAACGACGCTAGAGATCGCCCGTGGAAGGGCCCCGGGCCGGAAGATTAAAGATCACCGATTCCATGCGAATGAGTTACATGATCGCGCGACATTAAGCCGTCAGGTTAAGCAACGAACTTCCCTGTGCCCGAGCCGCCCCCTTAAACCGCGACGCCGCCCCTCGCGGACAAATTGACCCGGGGATCAATTAATCTAGTCGGCTCCTGGCAAGGTCCAACAATTCCGGGAGACAGGAAGCGGTTGAACACCGGTGGAGTCCGGTGTTTCCCAGTGATTAAGCGGGGAGAAATAAACCTGTCTTCGGTGCCATTGCGGGACATAACGGGCGGACAAGCTTCCTACTATAGCAGAAGCCGGAGCGTGTCCCTGGGGTGTTCTTGCGTCGAGTAGCGGAGACTGAGAGAGCAGAAGGAGAAGTCACACGCGGACTCTCTTGGTGTATAAGAGAGAAGGAGAGAAGAGTGGGGGAGGGAGAGAGAAAGAGGAGAAAGAGCGTGGAGATTGTCCCTTTGTGTTTGTGAGCAAGAGAGAGAAAGAGAAGGGGAAAAGAAGGAAGAAAGAAAGAGATGAGAGAGAAAGAGAAGAAAGGGGAAAGAACAGAGAGGAAGAGAAGAGAGAGAAAGAAAGCAAAGAGGAAAAGAACAGAGAGAAAGAAAAGAGAGAGGAAGAGAAGAGAGAAAACAGAGAGGAGATTCTCTCTTTGTGTTTGTGTGCATGAGAGAAAAGGAGAAGGGGAAAAGAGAGAAGAAAGAAAGAGATGAGATTGAAAGAGAGGAGAGAGAGGGGAGAGGAGAATCTATATTTGTGTTAGCCTGTGTATGTGTGTGAGAGAGAAGGGGAAAGAGGCGAGAGAGAGAGAGCTTCGTGGGGTAGCCAGTTGCAGCTACATAATTCAGGCCAGTTTCTCCAGTCCAAGTTCGCACGATAATGCTAGGTTACATCGGGTTTCCAGGATGCCACGCTGTTTCGATCCGATCGGAATCGTATCGTCCATCTTGCGCGTTATCGTTACCGGGACCGAGGAGGCGGCGTCGAGCTCACGCTGCGATTTTGACGGCCAATCGAAGGGGATTTCGGGAGGAACGAGAAGCGAATGGAACGGGGAGACCACGGTAACCAGTTCGTTCGCGTGAGCGGTTTGTGAGAGGTAAAATTTGTTGAATACAGGAGGAGGGGTAAGGTGTTGATAGCGGAAGGGATTTCAGGAACTTGTAATTAAAAATGGTATCGATTTGAGTACAAGAATTTACAAATCATTGTATGATGCAAAAATTAACACGATAGAAGGCATTATGTGTTTTCTTATTTAAATTCTCATAAATTAGTTATCCGATCGGTGATTAAAAAATTGTGGAAATTGAAAACAAAATGTTACTTACTTCGGTAAAATTCAATAAAAAAGAAGTACACGTTATGCATAAGAAATCGACTAATATTTTCGTGTAGATAAAATGTTGGATGCGTTTAACGTTTTCAGATCTAAACAAGATTTTCACCGATTTTCGTAATACCGTTCAATTTTTGTTAGAATGTTAATATTTTCGAAACTAAGGAAAATAAGCACGTGTATTACGAAGTATACGGAACGTATTTTCCATAAAGTGCATTTTGTTCGTACAAAGCTTAAAAAGACGGCGGTACTAAAACCGAAGTTCTGAAGTTTTAACTTTAATTAGTCGAGTAACAAATTAAGAGGAACAGGCAAACGACGTTCAACGTGGCTTTCAAGAGATGAGCTTATTGAGATCAGTGGACACTTCAATATCTCAAAAGCTTCTTTGTACATCTACTTCGACTGAAAAGCCGTTCAAACACTTCTACAGGAAGTGCGCGACTTGCTCCCGATAGCCTGAAATGGATTTACTGTAAGCTTATTAAAGGCACTAGTCAGTGATCTGAATCCGTTGGCTGGAGCAATCTGTCTAATAAACTGAAGATACCAACTTAGAAAAATTATATTGATGTACTTAAAAAAAGAAACCAGTATCTGAGATCTTCTCACGATTCATCTGGAATTTGTGTACCCCCCCAAAACAAATGATTTCTCATCCGTTCAACCGGATAGAACAAAAAAACACCTAACTTTCAAACTGTTTCTAGTATGACCCCTTTTATAACTGACACAGATGAATTTTCCAACCATTCTACGCTAAACGATTTTCCATTCATCGAACTACGAAGCTGTTCCCCTCAACCCTGAACACCCTAACATATAACTCACAGAAAGACCTATTTCTAGAATAATTCCTCCTACGAACTGTGCGTTGCTGAGTTGAAAACTATTAAAGACGATAAATCAAACTAAACATAATGCATCCAAAAACACATCAAGTGTGATAAAAACGCCCGTGAGACAATCTTGACAGAATTTTCGCATTAGTCGTGAACGAGTTCAGAGTATTACTCGAGCAAGTATGTCCTACGGTTCGGTACAAATTATTTTATTCATTAAAAATTGCGTCTCTTCTCGCGCCTCTAAATCACATCTACGTAAGCTTCTAATAAAGCTAATCCTTACGCACAATTCACAGAAAAAGATTTATGCTTCACACAACTGCACACGTCTGTTAATACAATTCTAGTAACGACCAGTCCACATGAAATTTCCATTCACCCCGAACCAAACGATTTTCCATCCACCATCCTGGCTCTAACCCTAACCGATAACGGAAGGACAAAAAGCGGCGACGATAACGACGCGTTAACGGCCGAGACCGCCGCCGACGACGACGGCGACGTCGACAACGATGATGATGGGTATCGTCGTCGAGCGTTCACGCATGCGGAACACGCATCGCACGCAGCTGACGGCACGTTCCTCTTCTTCCATGGACACGCTGTTCCGGGAATATAAAACTTGTCCGGGGACACGGCCGGATTATCGAGTATCGGTTTAGGATTATCGGTCGCGAAGACACGCGGCAAACAGTTGCGAGCAAATTACAACATTTTTATAATTTGAAATTTTTTAATTTTTTAACCCTTTGCACTCGGCTGTCCCCTCTCATGGGACATCGTAATCCTAGCATATGATAGTTTTGCAAATTTTCAGACGTTATAGTTCAGACCCGGAATGTTAAATAGTCATATATGTAAATTTTAATATATGATTTAACTTAACTAAATGAAGTTTAACATACGTGAATCATAGTAAATATTTCGAATTAGAGAATTTTTAAAATTAGTATTGTTAAACGACTAACGGTCACCTCTCGAGTGCAAAGGGTTAATTGTAATTTGATAACACTAATATAATATAATACTAATACTAATAGATAATATTAATATTTAAGAATAAAAGTATAATATGAAGAATAATATGAGTATATTGAAATTAAACGTTATCACGTTTCTTTGCGCATTCTCTCTTTTTCTACTCTATACTCGCTCGCTCTCTATTTTTTATGCTCACTCTCTGACTCTCTATTTCACAGCGTCTCTATCTGCACGCACTCGCTCTCACCCATCACAGTCATATATTACCATGCGTTCATGATCGTCCTCTCGCACATTTAACCTTTTGCACACGAGAGACGACTGTCGGTCGCCAAACGATAGTGTAGCAAACTTTCTGACTTTAGTTAGTTTGTTTATTAATCAGACCAAAGGTTAAACAGTTATACATGTAAATTTTAGTATGTGACTTAACTAAACGAAATGAAGTTTAATATAAGCGAAACTTAGTAAATATTTTGCACTTAAAAATTTGTAAAGTTAAAATTGCTAGACGACTAACTGTCACCTCTCGAGTGCAAATGGTTACCATGGCAAACAATACATATCAATACTCACGCCATCCTTCGACCACACGCATTTGCACTCACATTATAATACTAAATCCACAACAGTGATTTAAAACCATGAATAAATTAAGGGTTTTCCACCCCTTGCCTTATGATTTTCTCAGTGACCATATTAATGTTAATTATCTACTATCCTCACAAAGTATCGAGTGCAAAATATTAACGTATACGAAATTTGTGCAACTTGTAATTGAAAGAAAAGAGGTCGAACAAGTTTATATTTTTGTAAACGTGAAGTGATGACAAAAGTTCGCGCCTCTTCGAAAACGAATTCACTTCTGTACAACTAGCGATTTTTAGAAATTATAGAAGAAGATACTGCTTTGGATTTTGAATTTGGAGTCTTGTTTAGAGTAAATTTATCGACATGGTAAAATTGTAAACGATAGCTGCTATACAGCAGAGTTTGGACTTGTCTCTGTAAGATTGTAGGAATCGTCGATTCTGGGAAAGGTTCGTCATAAATGCCGTTTATGGAGCATAAAGAAAGCCGGCGGAGGATATTTTTATCCGAATACTGTCTATCAATTGCTGAAGTAAAACAGAGCTGGTATCTGAAATGACGGAAGATTTGATGGAGTTCGTTTATGATACCATATTTGGAGGTTATTCGATTAAATAAAACTTGTTTTGAAAGAGGATGCAGCTGAAACACGTATATATCTATTTTAATATAAAACTGAAGTCATCTAAATGTGACACTTTATTACATGTTGATAAGTTTGTACTTAAAGCAATTCCAGCATGAAATTCTTGGATGATTTTAGGAAACTGAAACTTGAAAATACTTTTCATTAGAAGGTTTATTAAAAAAATTAATAGTAACCATCTATAAAACGAGTCACCTGAACGACTATAACGATTTCCAGATGTATTGTCAACGTCTTAAGCATTAACAGTTTCAAAGATAACCAGCAGTATTTTTTATACTCTGCATAGGAATTATAAAGTTTAGGATACGATTAGGATAAGTTTAGAGTGTATTTAAAGTGGGTTTCAATTGGATTTAGATTCGACATAGTGGTTCGACGTCTGATTCGTGATAGATTTAGCATAGGTGTCAGGTAACAGAGCCCGAATTGAATCATAAATTTTCTCAAATTTAAGCCAAACCTATCTGTCTCATCTAAACCTGTTCCAAGTCTTTTTCTAATTATAAACTTATCTTTATACTTATTCTGATCGTATACTGTTAAGCCAAACCCAAATATAATTCTACTCGTCCTCAAACCTGCCCAAAACCTATTCCACATCTATCACAAACTGACAAATACAATTACAAACAAAATTACTCTTGAGAATACCTTTCCAAGTCACTGAAATGTACATTTTGCAAATAATTTCCGAATAGTATAAAGAATTTTCTCAGCGTTTTTCTACTTGCTTAAAATTTTTGTCCATCATCGTAAAAACTTTTTTCTATTAACAATCGATAAACAGTTTCACACGCTGTCATACAAACAGCGTCTCGGTAAATGTATATTTTTTATCTCCACTCGAAACTCTTACCTCGCCAGCGAAAATATTAACCTATAAAACGCGCCACCACTCAAGTTTATCGATCATGGATTTGTAGTAAATACGAAGGGTGCGATGTATGAATTTTTTTTCAAGTTTACGCTCCATCTATGGGGGAAAACGTCGCGTTGGACGAAACACCTATACATCTAACGTTGTTGATCACATGTACGGAAAAATACACTTCTCTTGAACGGTGGTCTAGTCGAATATTTCTAAAATCCTGTTGGTACTCGCGAGAGGATGAAATAGTTTACGACTCGTGTATCGAGATATACGTTTTAGTTACACCAGCGAAACTTTGTGAGGCTTTAAATAAAACAAGGAACCTTTACTGCACGCCAGTAAGAAGTGCAACGCTGCCGATTTATTTGAAATATTGATTGAACGCACGGATCAAATCTATTAAGGCGATTAAATTAATCGAGAGAAATTCTAGCAGACAGCAAAGCTCAATGAAGAGTGAATACGAAGTACAAAATTAAAGAAGTAGAATTAATGTAGCTTACATTTATCTGCTACCACAAATACATGATAAAATGCAAATTCATTTCTACCAAACATTTATACAGTAAGCAAATCATATTGAAATACTTATCTATTTAGAATTTCAAAAAAAAAAGTTGATGGCGTTTAAATGACGCGCCAGTGGTTTTTACTCTATACATGGAATTTTATCATATTAATATTGTTCACTTCATCGCAGGGTTTACAATACTAGAAATACCTGCGGACGATAGCTCTTAATAAGATAAACTTACACACACACACACACACATTCGCACATACACCTATTTATATTTACATACGTAAATAATATCTGCCTGTAAGCAAAGATGTGGCTATTATCGGTCTTCGCTCCAACAAAAGTAAAGCCATAAAGCGATCTAGTAACACAATTGTACTATTATAATAATAATAATATTTATTGCTATGAATACGAAAATATAGTTACAATATTATGTACAAATTTTACTCTTCGCACGACTCTGTTACACGGTACAACGTCTAATTCAACTCTGCTCTTTTTGATCAAAGAAAACTATGGCTGGTCCTCGGAAAAATCCCTCAATTATGGCCATATTTGGGCATATTCCAAAAACATGACCATACTTGGGCATTTTTCGAGGGCCTCGCGCATCGCCAAGGGTTTCCCCCAAGCAGGCCTGAACTCTCCCTGTCCACTCCTCGCTTTCTCTTACTCTATAAAATTAATTACGATACTACACAATCTTAGGCAATTCTGTGTATTCGCAAACTCTGGTGTTTCGAAGAATCCGGTATCGAACGGCGACGACTACACGTTACCGAACGTAACACGTAAATATCCTTCTCTTCGGGACCGTCGCGAGAAGAAGGTTTACACGACGAAACCAATTTCTGGTGTTTAACGGAGAAGCATCGAGATAAACTGTTTACCGGAGTGGTGGAGGCGAAAAAAGAAGCGAGAAGAAGCGGAAAGGCTGCAGACCCCTTTATAACGTCGTACAACCACATCGTTGTTTGTCTTTAGCCGAGGGATCGGGGCTTCTTCTGGACCTAACGTTGAATCCCTTCCGGGAAACACTAGTGGAAACCGTCATCAGTTTAAGTATTTACGTTCGTTTCTTCCCCGATACCCCTCTTGCAACCTACTACATGGATAGAGACACTCGAGACGTGTGTCCCTCTTCTTTCGACGAACGATGAATCGTTTCGTTCTTGCCTTGGGAACGCTCAGAGGCGGGACGAATGAAAAATTGAAACTGGTCGAAGAACGAGAACCGAATAATGGGAGCTGGTGGAAGCAAAAGGGATCATAATTACGTGGGCGTAATATTACTGGGCTGCGAATTTTTGGGCGTTTATAGGGATGGGAAAAAATATACAATACGATACGTGTAATATTTTTTGGAAACTATTCAAAATATCCCAAGTAGACGTTATACATATGTGGAGAATCGAACACTCGTATTAATAGAAAAACAAATTCGAACAATGTTGGATTCCCAACTTATTCATCCTCGTATTACAGACAAACTATTCCTTACTCATCCCCGTATCACAGACAAACTCCTATTCCTTACTCATCCCCGTATCACAGACAAACTCCTATTCCTTACTTATCTCCGTACCATAGATAAACTCCTCGCCCTTACTCATCCTTTTGCTCATCATCCACGTCCCCACTCCACTATCCCAGTCATTTTCCTTATTGGTCACCTTTTCCCTTAACCCTTTGACTACTGTGGGCGTCTGTAGGCGCTTAGAAATTTTGCGTTTGTGATACTGAGAGCGCCTACAGGCGCTCGGCACAGTTTGACTTTCTGACACTGAGAGCGCCTATAGGCGCTTCACACAGTTTGGCTTTCTGACACCAAAAATTCGCCGTCCTCGGCGCACATCGTAACTCAATCCCTGCCGTATGATACGACCAGTACATATCAAAGTCTGCCGTAGTCAAGGGGTTAAAAGGACCGTCCGAAAGAATATTGTCAGAATCTCCGTGCATAGTCAGTCCAATACGTACGTAAAGATTTGTTCGAAATCCAACAACAACCAAATTTAATATGGGAATACCACTGATAAGATCGATAATTTTAATGAAATTTTGATGCACCATATAGTTCTCAATAGAAATATTTGGTTGGTATTTTATTTTGCAAATTTATTTTAAGAGACGTTCCGATAATCAATATTAGAGCGTTTGCCAAAATACAAGTTTGTATAAAAAGTCGCAGATGAAGTTTAAAGAAATTATGGGTGATACTCTATGTGAGAACATTGACAATCAAATTTTACGCATGATCACACGCTTCATTACTGGCTATTTATTTGCTTCGCATTTTACATTCTTTGAATAATAAAGACTGTGATATTTAGTCTAATTATAGCACGTGGTACGAGAAACTAGATATTTAAAATTAACTAACAAAACAATTAGTTCGAAGAGGAGTACGTTTTGTAGAAATCTCTTTTAATGAGTACGATACCTATGAATGAAATGTTTCATACATAAATCTGAATTTTAATACTGGGAAATTGTTTGGCATGCTCTTCTCCATGGAAAAAGTTTTATCGCGAGAATTTTAAAGCTCGTATCTTATACGTGACGCGCATAATTTCCGAGTCCCGTGCATCCGCGCGAAATTTCCCAACTGAGTTTCATTACAAATCGACGCAGAGGTTTGACCTGATTTTTCCATGATATATACACGTTTCCATGCATACACTCGTACCATAATGCATGCATAAGTATAAGAAATCGGCGCACACTTGCGTCCGATCGAACTTGGAAACGAAGTTCGCTTAAAATTCATTCTAATTCGGTTCGATATGCATCTCCGCCTTGTCCAACGCGTAACACCAACAAACTTTGTTTCAAACAATATCGTACTTCAGAAAAGAAGCATTCGTTAACAAAACTATTTCACAAAACTGCTACATGTCACGATACCTGCATAAATTTTAATATTTCAAGCTCGTTACATCCACAATAAATAAGGGGTTTGATCAAGGAAAACAAATTAATTGATTAGTAAGAAATAGTACGATAAATGAAATTCGTGTTCTATACTAATCAATAAATAGTGTTCTACCTATAATGACGATAAAAATAAATATATGAACAATATTTGCATACCATAAAACTATGTTTTTCATTGTCCTCTCGTCTTAAACTTTTCTCCGCTGCTGTAGCTTATGCTAACTTATATTATGATCTGAATCATTGCCAACTAACTATCGTAAAATTTATATTGTGTTTGCTATGATTTAAATAAAAAAAATTTACATATAAAGAGAACCAAAAATGAAAGAATTTTAATAATTATTAGTTAGTTATGGCTAAAACAATACTAATGCAATACGAGAAATACGAATATTTCTATCCCCACTATTGGAGGATAAAAAAATATTGAAAAATTGCACGATGTCCGAAAAATGCATACGCGTACACTCAAACGAGGGGTACTCCAAAATTCTCGACCAACGGTGTAATTTCTCACGGGTGCATCTGTTTTCGTTGGACGACTTCGCCTGGCGAACAAACTACGACGACAGGTGGTTACCGTTAAAGCAAACCGACACACAGGAGAGAGAGATCACTCGGCTGGTACAGTGACGGATTGTACGTGGAAGCAACTAAGAGGTGGTTGCGGTCGAGGAAGCGGCAATAAAGGAGGGACATCATGGCGTGTAATACCGCCATCGTAGAGAGATTAATTTGTTATTCGTTACAACGTCCTACGGTGGCGTAAAGGGGACACTAATTTCTGTAAAATTGATGGATCATCGGTTTCAGCGATAACAAATTGCTCCTAACACGGCTAATGCAATGCTATCCTTAATTAACCTAGAGACGATAAATATACAGGATCGACCTATTTAATAGGCTGAACTATGGTTTTGCTTTGGATGAAGTTAAAAAAAGACAGAAAAATAGGAAGAACTATGTCAGAAGGTCTGAATTTGCTGAGCAGCGATTATAAATATGAAGTTGAACTTTGAACGCTGCTGTGTAGTAAAAATTGTAAATTAGTTAAGGGCTAAATAAAAATTAAACGTGCTAACTTTCAGCGAGTAAATTTGCAATTATGTAACTGGAAATGATTTTAATTCCAATAAAAACTTAAATGCATTAATGTTTAAAAGTTCGGTAAAGTAAAAGTTCGATAAATTAAAATAAAATACAGATTTAAGAAAGAAATAAAATCTATCGTACAAAGGTTAAAAATTATGAAAATGCTTAAACATAAAAATACTTGAAATACAAAATGAAGGCTACAAAAAGTAATTACTTTTTGATCAGCAGTCAATGTCGTTTCGAGACATTATTTCGTATTTCGGCTGGGCAATGTTAATTAACAAACAGATGCGAGCAAGTATTACGGTTATTGCTTAAGTAAACCAATTAATGATAAATTGGCCGAGAAACAATGAAGAAAATCGATAGAGGCAACGATACGCGAGAACTTTACTGGAATTATGGAGATAAATTTCTCACCCGTTACGTCGAACTTCCAATACCACCGTAACTGTGGCTCCCGAAATGTTACGCGATTAATATTCAAAAGCAGAATATTAATTTAAACCGAGTCGAGACTCTTGAAAATGTAAAACGTTTGCGTGCAAATCGCCGACGTCTGCTGAATGAAATTTCATTGAAATGAAAACTTTCCCAAAAAATTCATATCGACCTACACGAAACTAGCTCCTTTAATTAATAAACAAAAAAATTCAGCATTCCTTTTCTCGACGTTCCCCTTAAAAAAAAACGAGAAAATTAATGAGAAGATTAAGCTTTTCAATTTCAAGCACAAACAGAATTATCAATTCTGTCTGCTGTGCCTGCAATTACTACCTGCAACAGTAAGCAGATGAAGAGAACCTAATTTAAAACCCTAAGTGCTTAATTTATAACCTATCGACGGCTCTACGAGTGCCTGGGTCTAAAAAATCCCGCCAATAGCAGTCCTCATAATTTCAATACTGACGGCTCTGCGAATGCCTGGATTTTAAAGGATCCATCGATAGCAGTCTCCATTATTTCTATACTAACGGTTTTGCGAGTGCCTGGGTCTAAAAAGACCCACGGGAAACGATCCTCACAACTTCTATCTCGGCATCTCTGCGAGTGCCTGGGTCTAAAAAGATCCACGGAAAATAATCCTTACAATTTCTATCTCAGCATCTCTGCGAGTGCCTGGGTCTAAAAAGATCCACGGAAAACGATCCTCAGAATTTCTACACTACCGACTCTGCGAGTGTCTGGGTCTAAAAAGACCCACGGAAAACAATCCTCACAATTTCTATCTCGGCATCTCTGCGAGTGCCTGGGTCTAAAAGGAGCCATCGATAGCAGTCCCCATAATTTCTATACTAACGGCTCTACGATTGCCTGGGTCTAAAAGGACCCTTCGATAGCATTCCCCATAATTTCTATCCTAACAGCTTTGCGAGTACCTGGGTCTAAAAAGACCCACGGAAAACAATCCTCACAATTTCTACACTAAAGGCTCTGCGAGTGCCTGGGTCTAAAAGGATCCATCGATAGCAGACCCCATAATTTCTATATTAACACTAGAACTACCACAGCAGTCAAAATGACTGGTTGATGATTACTTATAGCAACCTTATAAATTTACTGTGGTAAAGTTTCCAAAATTTCCTATGATTTTTCGTAGAAGGTATAAATAAAGATTTATTTCTTATGTATTCCGTATTTTTTCATGTAATTTCCAATGTGATCTCTTCCGTGCAAATAAGTACGCTTTGATTGTCGGTAGTTCTAGTGTTAACGGCTCTACGATTGCCTGGGTCTAAAAGGACCCTTCGATAGCATTCCCCATAATTTCTATCCTAACAGCTTTGCGAGTGCCTGGGTCTAAAAAGACCCACGGAAAATAATCATAATTTCTACACTAAAGGCTCTGCGAGTGTCTGGGTCTAAAAGAACCCGACGATAGCATTCCCCATAATATCTATCCCGGCATCTCTGCGAGTGTTAACCATTAAACATTCCACGTAAGATCAAGCCGAAAATATTCCATGCGTTTTGTTCCCCGCCTATCGTCGAAACCGATACTTCCGCCGAATTTCGATGGACGCGACCGAAAGAGGAGGCCGCGGTTAGATCGAGCCGTGAGATGACTGATTGAACGGGGAGGCGGCGAAAAAAAAAAGGAGACGGATCGTCGCAGGGGAATAGCTCGATGACGGGTAATGATGGCTGGATCACAGGGATTAATTTATTATTCACCTCGACGATCCGTGGTGATTATGCGCGGCCTCGACGATTAGTTAGCGCGGACGCGTCCCACGGGATAAGGGAATGCGCGATGCGAGCCGATAGCGATCTAACGGGGCGTAGATTTTCGAGTTTTTTCCCGATGCAAGTGAAACGTGACATTCCGCGAAAATTCTTGCTCCCAACGGGAACAAAATAAACGTTTCCAGCGGGCTTCCGCGACGGCGTCTTGCCAGCTCTGCCTGTTATCCGATGGGCTCGATAAAATCACGAGAGCGTTGTAAAAATCGGAAGCACTCGAATTTTATCGGGCGTTGCCGTTTTTCGTACCTACGCGCGACACGACGGATGACGGCTCTCTCGAAATAGCTGGACCGAGCCATTAGTTAGATGATTTGATCGCGGCAGCTTAATTTAATCAATACTATTAACGTGGAGTCTATAGTGACATTCAGAGTGAATAGAATTTCCATTAAAATCGTTTCACGGTTATCGCCTTCGTATAAATTTGATGCCTTTTCATTTCTGGAATATTTCAAATTCTTTATGTTTACAATTATCCACAATGCGAATTGAACAATTAAATATAACAAAATAAATGTTCGTATAAAAATCGAATTGAGACGTTTCATTTAAAAGGCCAAGTCAAAGCAAACGAAAATTGCATTTCTATGCGCGCTACGGTAAAAAAAAAATGACAAACATATCCTATTGAAAGCTCGATGAAAATGAAAGGGACAAAGCGGAAAGTGCGCAAAAAACTTTCAGAATGATAATTCCAGCGAAAGAAGTAAAATTCTCTTCTCTGTAATATAAATTAAAAACGAGGTGAAAAACGAAAAACCGCGCAACAATTTCAGGGAAACCGATTTTTTACGTCCCGTTCTTCTGGAGTCGGTGGCGTGGAAAAAAAGAAATACCGTCGCGAGAAATGAAACGGAACCGACTCGTGGAAAATGTCTTCTAATTCGTCGCGAAACGGCTGTTGATTTTTCTATCAATATCAACGAGAACAACAATAAAAAATGTATCCTCCCGTACGTCCATTAAATTCTTCTGTGCGCCGTGTAATTTCCTCGCGTTCCTCTGGTTTGCGAAATAAACAAAAAAAAAAAGGTAATAAAAAATAATAGAAGATAGAGGAACAGCGGTCAAAAGAACCCCTCACGCGGGCCTGCTCGTTTTGCACTTTCGCGATGATGCATGGGTTTCGAAATCAAAGCGACAGTTTAATCTTCTCGATGGAACGAGCGATCAGGAAGATCGACCACTGGCCGCTTTCGGCCGTTCGAGCGCGCCTCGAGCGCGCCCCGTGCATTATTTATATTTTTGATTGTATCCCGAATCGACAAAAGTCATGGCCGGTTCCATTGGCGGCCGATCCTTGAAATATTGAAACAGGGGCACAATACGTTTCGCGTTGCACTCGTCTGGCCGCAGAACAAGCGTATGCGCACAAACGCGACGGTGTCGAACACAGAGAACAATGGTTGCGCGAATTTGGGGCAGGGAATAAATCTATGACAAAAAAAAAAAAAAAAAGAAGACGCGTGTTTGGCTAATGCAGATACAGAGAGTAATTTAATGGTTCGTTTCGTTTCGACTAGCTAATGTCCGCGCTGAATACACCGTGATTCCCTGGGGAATTCTGAGGGTGCGATCCGTGTCCAAATACTCATTGACGTATAAATTAACGCGGCCGTTTGATTGCTCGTGAAACGGGTAATACGCCGGTAACCCATAAATATTTCGCCGCCGAGCGAGCATTACTCCTGCATTATGCTTGCACGATAGAGCAACACCGATTTCGCGGGATTAATTATTTGTCGAACGAGATAATGGAGGTACACGTTAAAAGAGCGACGAAACGCCACGGCGATACGGCAGGAAGATAGTAGATGTATAGTTATATTTCTCAAGACTAATAATTGCATTATATTATATTCATTATACGTGTAAGAAACAAGAACCAGAAATAAAAATTATTAAAACGATGTTTTAGGGAAACTTTCTTTCGCTCGAAGGAATTGCTAGCTGTGCATCAGTTTATGAGGTCAAAACGATTGGAAACGAATTCTAAATACCGAGCACGGCGAAATTTCAATATTTATCCGATCGAACATCACTCGTTGTATATTTCATATGAAAATACTTGCGTTAAGCTTCTTCGCAATGTTAAGACGCTAAAGGCAGTCTGAGAAACGCATTAATGCTCATGAAAGTGTTGAGATCGGTAGCCAAATCGTTTAACACTTGATTTTTTGGACATTTCTTGCATATCTGTTTCCAATATACATATACTAAGGAATGAGGTATACATCGAAACAGAATTTGAAATTACAGAGCTGAGAGGGAAATAAATTTTGGTATATTTGTATCACTTCATCGATAAAAGTTAGCAAAAATTGTTAGGAATAATAGTAATTTTTTTTTGCAAATTTTGCTCATGAAATTCACGGGTCTCCTAAATCTAGTATTAAAGAATCGTAAACATTTATTGACTTATTGAAAACATTCGTATGCGTATGTTTGTCCGGTTCTGTGACACATGTGAAATGTCGCTATGTAAGAACACTTTCCTCTACGTGGACGCCACCGACCTGGAGCAATTAAGGAAGTCCAACAGATTTTAGGTGTGTGAATGTTAGCCAGATAAAATAACGGTACAGCGGGTACAAATAACTACCTCCAAGTAAGTACGTGTATACGTAACTCGTTAAACTCACGTTCTAAACAGCGCGCCTAAACTCTCTCGAAAAACACCCTTCCCCAATTTCCACTCGGCAGGATTACCACACAACTATAACTAACGGTGCCGGTTTATGTTTCAAACTGTTCTACTTAAAAAGCTTGAACCCCTAATTCTGTTGGTTAGCAAATTTAGATTGATACCGTTGATGAATATTACTAAGAAACGAATAAATTTAATAAAAACTACATATTTATACTTCGAATTTCCTCGTGAAAAATTCATCAACTGATAAATATACAAGACCTAATGCACTAAAGTATAATTATAATAATGCACCCGAAATATAATTCAAAGAGGGCTAAAAATGACATTTATGGAAAAATAAGTAAACGCTAAGTTTACAGTTAGTACATTTACATTAGTTTACATTTACTACTAAGTTTACAATTACTACAAAACAATAACTTAAGCTAACATGTACAACAAATAAATCTGTGCGCTGTATAAGTTTCCAAATGGAGAGTTAGCTTCTATGAAGGAAGAATTTCTGACCTGGCAAGAAAAGTATTCAAGATTACATGATGCTCATAAACGTGTTCAAAAAGTAAATCAAAATCTTGAAGATAAATTATTCAGGATTGTAGATAAATGTGAAACAAAGAAAAGTGCATTTACCAAGGATATTGCAACCTTATCTCATAGATTAGCCGAAGCATAAACTTCGCGATCTGCGTATAATCGCTACGAATCTATATTCTTCTATAATCTATGTTCTGCTATATAGCTACGAATTTGCATAGAGACACAAATATACTCGTAGGTATCTTTCTGCTTGATATCGTTCCATGATTCGTAAAACTGACTTCTTTCCCCCCTGGAACATTGGACAAAAAGTGAAACCTTCGAAACTCATCGTTACCCCAAAATTAATATTTTGTCCCGTAAAACGTTCCCGCCAAAAATCCATCCAACAGCTCGCGATGCATCCTAGGGGCGCATTGTTTCACGGCGAGCCAACAGACTCCCCGGTTGACGTCGCGTCAACGACAATGGATGTGCTGTTCAACGGATGACTTCGTCAAAGGAAACGGAAGCAACGCACGAAAGTTCGGCGGACGGCCATTCATACGGGTCCCCGGCCGCGACTTTTGTTTTAAGACTTTTGTCAGGCGGCCACCAGCCAACCACCAGACCAAGAACCCTCCGCCCTTCGACCCGTCGGCCAACTTTTCGAGCGTGCATTGTGCCGGCTCGCAGCCACCCATTGTTCCTCCTAAAACGCGTATGGCGAGGGCAGAATTAACGCGCCACCAGGGGGGGGGGGGGAATCGTACTGTGCTCGTTTGCGTGGTCACCTGGAAACTTTCTTGACACGCAATAGGTGCGACGCACACAGGCAGTCAACGACGCATACAGAGCGCGCAGAAACGCTAACCAGAACGTACACAAGAGAATTCTCGATTAGCGCGATCAGTTTCCCTTTTTCTGACGATTTGCTTACGAGTCACGAAACGCTTAAGGGGATGATTTGTGGAAAGCGATCTCTCGAACGCGATTTCAAGCGGTGCTTTCAAGAAGAAAACTTAGCAGGGAAGCGATAAAAAAAAAGATTGCGTTACAATTTTTGCACGCGAGGGATAAGAAATTGTTTAGTTACCGGTCGGTGTATAATGAATTTAAGTAGATGTAGTAGTCTATGATCTCAAACGACCAAGGTGATCAAAGATATGTCATTTAACTCTGATTAAAGATTTATTTTACTTTCTGCAAACATCAAAGTAAAAGATTAAAGGAAATATAATACCTTTTGCGTAATGGATATTTATGGCCACAGGCTTAATGCACTTTAGAAATGCATCACTTTAAAATGTAATGAATTTTAACACTAGAACTACCAGACCAGTCAAAATGACCAATTGGCAATTACTCATAGCATCCTTATAAATTCACAGTTGTAAAGCTTTTAAAATTTACCATGATTTTCTACAAAAGATATGAATAAACATTTGTTTTCCATATATTCGGTATTTTTTCATGTAATTTTCAATTTGATTTCTTCCATGCAAAATAAGTACACTTTAATTGTCGGTAGTTCTAGTGTTAAAACAGCGGTCCCCAACCTTTTTTGGACCGCGAACCGGTTTAATGTCAGACAATATTTTCACGAAGCGGTCTTTAAGGTGTGGCAAATACATACAGAAAATAAAATGATACGACCAGCAAAAAAACAATGGTATTATTTAAATATAATAATATACGTGAATCCACTCTGTACATGTAGCATGCAACTTTATTAGCAGCGTCTTCGTAACATCACATCAACAACATAATATCAATAACATCCTCTCTGCCTCCTAACACTCGGATAATAAATAAAACGAAAATAATATAAGTTATTTATTATTTCTCTGCGGCTCGGGGGTCAAGGACCGCCGTTTTAAAACATAAATGTGGTTATATCACGAAACAGATGAGTTTATGGATAAACCTTGGAAGCATAATAAATATAACTCGCATTTAATGGTATCTATACAATTACTGCTCCAACAATCGGTAATTATATTAATGCAGCCTAACTCACGTTAAAATCAATAATTTTTCTAAATACCTCGTGAACGACTAATGGCCAACGAGCACGGCACACGATGCGTGTTGAACTGTGTATGATGCATCGGATCGTTGTAAATACGAAACAACGAGTTTTACCCTTTGCGAACTCACGATAACGCGTTTTGACTACAGTTAATGGGTTTCGGGTTATACAGCACTCACAGCAGCGTTGGATCGTTTTTCTGCCTGTTCCTTGCTTCGGTGAATTACGGTACTTTATCATTGTTAATTATTAACTCCCCTTGTCAACCATCCCCTATGGAGCATGTCCCTTTCTTTGTCTTTGGAGCGGTCGATTTGTTGCTTTCGGAAAGCTGAGTTAAAAATGATACCTTATCCTTGACGCTTCGTATATATTTCGTGATAAAAATACAAATTAAAAAATATTTCTCAATCCAGGATTCTGGTACTTAAAAATTTTCGAATTTTTAGTCCTTCAAACTATTGAAAAGTTCAAAGTTCGAAAATTAAGAAATTCAGAAGTTCAGACGGTCGGAAATTTCAAAGGGTTGAAAAGTTTGTAGATTTGAAATAATTAAAATTATTATTTCAAAAATTCAAAATGGTGGACTTGAAATAAAAATTAACACTATTCCTACCGACACTTCACGTATACCTATTCCTACTGCGACATTTCCACGTAAGAGAGACCACAAATTTTTCTCAAAAAATAAACAATGAAGAAAGAAGTGAATATTGAAAAATGTATTATACGTATATTTGAAGAAAAGTCTAAAGTTTAAAGGCGATTCAATTACATTGAATCTATGAAATTCTAATCGAAATTTTAGAAACGGTCATTTGACCGGTTGTGGTAGGAATAGTGTTAATAGTTTCACATATACTTTGTCATCAAGTTGTAGATAAAAGGGATAATTTAATTATGCCAATTTTGTTAAATCCATAGAGAATACCGCAAAGCTATTTATTAACCCTTGTGTTATTACAAAAATTCTGAAGTCACATTCTAAATCAGATTATTCCATCTTCTTTAAAGTGGCAATAAATCATACAGAGTTCTTTTTAATTAAGACTTCAATTTAATCCGGGAGATAAATGTTTCGTCCTAAATATTTTTCAAACGCCGGTTTAAACTGATCCAAAAACGAACGGTATTCGATAAAGAATGAACGATCTCGCAATTAAGTACAGCTCAAGCTATAAATTGAAGCTGATCGTTAAACGGATTAAAATACATTGTAACCGGCACGTTGTTCGACCTGGAAACTCATGCTTTCACAGAGTACGACAGGAATTAAGTAACACTTTGTTCCGACGAACTAATTCTTTCGGCGTTTACAAAGTTTACAAACAATTCTGAAACGATTCACTACTTCACTCGAATAAAATCCGTTCTTTCGATTTACAAGAATCTTAAAGAACTGAAAAAGCTTTCCTCGCGAGCAAGATATAAAATTGTAAAGTTGTTAACCATTTTTAAAAAGAAATACTAGTTAACTAATTTTATCTAATTAAAAATGGAACTTACTTTTACCTCTTGCCTGGACTTTCTAAATATTTATTAATCTTACGAAATAGTTCGAATAAATGCTTATTTCAGCATTCTTTTTAACACTATTCCTACGACAACCGGTCAAATGACCGTTTTTGAATTTTCGATTACAATTTCATAGATACAACGTAATTGAAACGCCTTTGAACTTTAGACTTTTTCTCAAATATACGTATAATACATTTTTCAATATTCACTTCTCTTTTCATTGTTTATTATTTGAGAAAAATTTATAGTCTGTCTTACGTGGGAATGTCACGGTATACGGAATAGGTATACGTGAAGTGTCGGTAAGAATAGTGTCAAACTATTTTCGGAATTCAGACCAACAAATATTCGCTCACGAAAATGGTACTTCAAACTAAAAAGCCATCGAGCACGCTGTTATACCTAGCTACAGATGAACACCTTCTAGCTAGAAACCACCGCAAAATACAAACCAATCAACATCAAAGTTTCTCGCAGGCCATCAGCCGGAACGAACAAGAAACTGCTTGTAAGAGTCATGCGAGATCCCATTTCGCGTGAACGGGGGGAAGAACAGCGCGTGGTACAGCTGCAAAAATTGCCCATGAGAGGGCACGTTGGCTCAGGTAAAAGGCTACCTGTTAGAGAATTTCTACTCCGACCGCAAAATCGCTGGCGTTTAAGGGAAATGGAGCAAACGAAGGTAACATTCGTGAAAGTGTCGAGCAACACTGAAAAGAAGTCCTCTGGAAGGAATGCGGGTTTGACGGTTTCCGATTACATAAGTTTACCTCATTTCGTATGCATAATAACAACTCATTGCATGATAAATATTACGACATAAATGGTTTCAACAAGCAAAGTTTGCTTGAAAAACAATATTTTTAATCAAAATCAGAACCAATTCAATCGATACACCTTTAGCACTATAAAATACGTTTATTTACTTTGATTGTTTGGAAATCGAATATTTTAAAAGCAATATGAAGCCTTTGAAGGCGTTTCTTTTGTTTGGCGAGTATTATCCCTTGAGAAATAGTCTAAACGTTTGAAAAAGCAATAATTTATGAATACTAAATCATAAGTATAATATACGAGATAAAAGTTTGCAATTCTGAATAGTTCAGAATAATTACTTATAATTCTTGCTGAGAATTGATTATAATGCACTCTTTGAAATAAAAGAAGAAGAAGAAAAAAAGATACGAGTCAGACTCGTTAACACTTGGCCAACGGAATGGGCAGATCTCCCATTTTTTACTTGACGAAGAGTTGCCATTGAATTTATTAAAAATTGTACTATGGAAAAACAGAAAATGCATTTGATAAACTGTAAACAATACTAGTTCAAGACCAATTAATATCAAAAGTAAATAAAATCAATAGCAGCGCTTTGTTGAGGAAAAAATGGGAGATCTCCCCATTCGATCGGCTAAGTGTCAACACTAGATTTACGGACATTTCTTATGTATCTATTTTGTAATATACATATACTAAGAAATACAATGGCTCCAAAAAGTATTCGTACACTATGTCACAAATAAATTCGTTTAACCCTGAAATCCTGAGTCTGATAGAAGTATCTGATAAAACTTTGTGGGTATGTAGATCGTAATAGTATACGTATGAATTAATCTCTTCTTTTCATCTAAATACCATTTTAAAGGGGTGAAACCAGCGTTGAAATTTCTGAATTTTCTCTCATTTTTTAAAGATAACTTTGTAATGGTACTTGATGAAACAAAACCTTTCAAATAGAAAATGTTTAATTTTTAATACTCTATCGCCCTGTCATAAAAAAAAGACCACAGAAAAGCTTGTACTCAAAGCGTGAAAAATCGCTGAAACTTTGAGATTCGTTATCAGCCCCCTTAAAAGATATTTTGCCGCCAAAAAAATTGCTCCACGCAGGACACACCATGCTCTGTACACACATAAAGTTTCATTGAAATCAGAATTTCAGAAGTAAATAAATTTCCTTATAATACAGTGTACGAATACTTTTTGGAGCCACTGTAGGTGTACATAATACAGAATTTGAAATTGCAGAGTTGAGAGGGAAACAGATTAGGGTATGATATTCGTATCACTCTATCAATAAAAGTCAATGAAAATTGCTAGGAATAATGGTAATTATTTTTGTAAATTTTCCTCGTGAAATCCGAAACCCGTGAAATTGACGGGTCCCGTAAATTTAGTGTTAAAGTACGGGAAGGGGTTAACGAGTATGTGAGAGCACCACCTCGTATTCGACCTCCAATCGGACGGGACGAGACGTTTAAATTCTGGCGTTCCGGTTAATCCGCGACGATTTACGGATCCACCATTAAACCCGCTGCATTACCGACCAGACACTTCGTAACGACGATCAAGAGATCGAGAGATCGAGAAGGTCTCGTGGAGGATCCTCGACGATCACTCGAGCAACGTTGTGCTCGTTTATCTGGAATCATATTTTCATGTAAACGAGGCCTCTTAGATTATTGTATCGCGAAGCCCTTTTATTCTCGTTCGATTGTCACTGGATTATTTAAGATCCGAGCAATGAATGGAAATAAATAAGTATTTCTTTAACGAATTACGCAATATGTATACCTTGATGCTGAATAGAAAGAAGCCGAGGCATAAAATTCGATTTTCTTGTTTCCGTTATGCATGCAATACAGTTTTCATAGCTTCATAATGTTATTAAATTTTATTATACAGAGTTTTATCAGAGTTTCAGAGTTTTATAGTTTTATAGTTTCCATGATACGAAGATTGATATAACTTTTGGGTTTCATAGTTTCAATAAGTTTGCAACGGGGACGCGATAAAGTGATAAACGTTTAAATTAAATTTGTAGTCATAATGTTTTATCCCTTTATCTTCGCGCAGCAGTATAATTGCTATAATTATGTATGAAATTCAGTAAAAGAATTGTACAAAAACTGAATTCAGAAAAGATGAAAAAGAAATATCCACGAGGATCAAAATTGATCCAGCTATCGTCTTAAATCAACATCCTGTCTTCTAATTCCAGAGAAAGAAAGCATAATATTTTAAAGCAACAACGAGTTTAACTCGAAAATAACTCTAATTACATGGTAACAAGAATTTGCAATTAACAAGGCGGATGTACTGAGAGGTTACCTCGAGTTACGTTAAATTTCGTTTGAAACTACTTCTAGAAGCTATTTAAAAACTCTTCGTGCGTGAATTTACAATGGTTGAAAGTCTGCCGCGAGCGTTCCTGTGATTTTCGTTTCGCCGTTCTTTGCGCGCACGTTTCAAGTGCTCTTTAAATACTGTGTTCAAGTACTGCACCACGAATACCTCTACAGAAGCTTCTATTATTGTATTCAACTCTCGTGCACCGATGAATATTTTTTGTTCTGCGAACGTAAGCCAAATTTTCTTCTCGAGGTAATACAAGCGAGAATATAAATCTAAAATATATCACACAAACGCTATAGCTAACTTTTATCATTACCATTTATTTATTTAATTCTCTTATATACCATTATTGTATAATCGTGCATTACGTAAACATATGATATTCGTTTAGAGAAAAGCTGAAAAAATGCGATCGTGTCCTGATAAACGAACATAACCCGAACCTAACCCGAACCCACCTCTCCATTTTAAAATTTAAAAAATTTTATAAATCGTTTTATAAAAGCCTCGAACCCTTCTCTGAATGAAAAAAGAACAAAATATTACAAAATAAAACCTTTAGTCCTTTATTTCGTTCGAAGTTGTACTTTTTTTATACACAAAAATAACCTGCAACCTACAGCGGAATACAACAGTACATAAAATTTGTTGATTTTCCGTTCCATCAATTTTTTTGTATTTAAAACAAAAGTTCAGCCCATAGAGGGTTAACAAGGCCATTTTATCGACTAGGCCCGCTGTTTTCTTCGGTCATTCGGGATCCAACAGCAAGAATACAGTCGAACAGAGTGGATCGCGTTAAGAAGATCGGACGAACCACTTCGCTTAGCGAGAGAACCCCTACGCTCTACGGATCAGAGAATTACGTCCCGGAATGAAGTCGCCGCCACGGGGCTCGTTCCATAAAATTGCGAAACTCCTGATGCCACCGGTTATCTAGGGAGTATATTTTTATTCTCACGAACCACCGGTTGCCATCTCTCGTTACCATGGGGATGCAGTTACAGCGGGCGTTAGAGCACACCTTGCAAATAAAGGGAGTAACAGGTACCCGGTGTCGCCGGGATTAATTGCCCCGGAAGTTGGCCCAGAAGAAGTGGAAACTGAGTTGTATCGCAGCGATAAAACACGTTTCCCGGGCAATTTCTTATACTAAACCGAGTCAAAGTGAAGAACTTTTAATTAACTGCTATTTACGACCGGAGCTGAATAAAATAGGTATTCGAGGTAAATTCAGCCTATCATAAAGGTATTCTGATGTAGAAACGAGAATTCCAATCGTTCATTTTACGATCCAATTTTCGTATAAGTTCAGTGCTCGCTGTACATTTATTTCGAGTAAGAAATATAAAGGATGATAAGAATAGGTAGAGAAGTAACTGGTGGTAACGAGCAATTAAGCTGATAATTATAGTAAATAGTCGACGTTTCGACCGCGCTGAACCTGAGGGACTCTTTACCAGGAGGATATAAGAAACGGAGTACGAAGATTCATATTATTGAAATTTATAGAACAAACAATATATTTTGAATGAAAATTGATAGAATTAAAGTGTACAAATTGCCCGTCAGTTTCAGTAATCGTGAAATAAGTCGTAACATAGTAAAGACACTGGAAAGTGTTTTCAGACTATCTACTATTTATAAATTTTAAAAATAATTTATTAGAAGAATTTTGTAATCGATAGTAGCATTGAAGTAGTTAATAATTAAAAAGTCATCGGAAGTTATTGATTAAAACGAATACAGGTTATTTTGCCTTAATTAAACGGTATAAAGGTGTAGCCCTGAAAGACAGCAATGCTTTAAATCATTGAGTAATTAAACTTACTACATTATCGTTTCTATAGATTTCATATTGGATAACAAGAAACGCTGCGCATCGTTACAAAAGAAATCTTAAAGCAAAAAATAATTGCAACTCGACAGCCAAATCAACATCAACCTATTACTACCTTAAAAAACCATCTAACCCCATAAACGAAACACCATTAAAATCTTCCCAAACAACAGCGCGGAAGTTCCCCGATCTTTCCCAAGATCATAACCCCTTTCCTTCCGCATTGCTTTCAATTTCCGGCCGGGGCTGATGTCACTGAGAACGAGGGAAGATCCAGCTGGGGAGGACTGACCGACCTCCAGCCAGCCCGATGAATATTCATAACTGGTTTTAATGCAGACACGACCTTCCCAACCCAGCTGAGTTCGTGTTCTCCGCGTGTCAACGAGCGGACACGAGTTCGCGACGCTTCCTTCCATCGCCCATTTCCCTCGCCAGTCATCGTTCCCCGTGTCATCTTCGAGTTTCCGACCAACGAGAAGCTTTCACGTTCACGAAGTCGTCTCGCGACCTCTTCTCGTTACGAGAGTATCGGCCGTAAAACGATTTTGTAACGAATTGCAAAACGAGACCGATCATATTGTGTACAGGCGAACCCGGTACGATATCAAGGGGTCGACGAAAATTGAGACGAGCATTTTACGGCAGCTGCCTAATTAAATCAGGTAATCGAGTTACGCGATTTTCTGTCAGCTCGAAAATACCGACCGTAGTCGTTTAACGAGTGTCCCTTGGCTACTTCGCCTGTTTCGAGAGGGTGAATGCGCATTATGTGTGCGTGAATTGTGAGCGAGCAAGAGGGAGGACGTGTTAGCGAGTGTGCGGTGTATTGAACGATAAATACGTGTATATGTGAGAGCGGTGTTTTGTTCGATAAATGTGTGTGTGTATGAGAGAGTGGTGTATGGGACGATAAATGGTGTAACAAGTTGATGCGGTCAAGTGGATAGCGAAGTGCACCGGGGATCTCTTTGTTGGTTATACGTGAAAGCGTTTCGATGCGTTTCGTGTCGTGAACGATTGGTATTCGTTGAACGTATTTCTAATTTATGAAAGATTACATTATTTCGGGAATCGAGAGTGCTTTCATATTTTGAAACATTCGAACGTTAATCCTTTTCTGGTCGAACGAACATTTTATTGCGGTTTCGAAATATTCGAAGATCGCATCTTTATGTTCGAGTATCGATGTGTTTAAGCTGTCACAGGATGTATGGAATACTAATTGCAAAACATTAGTTGTTTTTAAAAACAAAGTAGGTTACATACACGATGGATCTAATATTGTGCGTGTAGTATTGTAAATCTTACAACGTCGCTGTAACACTTTTAAACAACAATTTTCGATCGTTTCGCGTGGTAAACCGATTAATTGGCGATAGTGAATAATGGCAAAAAGTATGTAAATATATTTAAAAGCTGAACGAAATCGAAGAAAAATGAAAAATTCTGATAGCGAATCAGGTCAAATCGGACGAATGATAATGGAAGTAACAAATATCGTCGTAGATCGTAAGATCTTCCCATAGAGCGCAGGTAACACGAGAAATATGGCCAACACGTGTCTCGTTGATGGCACTTTTATATCCTTCCGAAGGATCTCCTTGACTTCTACTACTGCAGACTCCGTAACGAAAGTTTACTTTCGGTAAATGTAAGTACCACGATCATTCCTGAAAGTTCCACTGGTTTTCTTCAAATCTCGTCTAAAAAGAAACTTCGGTATCGCCAAAAATGAATAAAAAAATATTGCTGCGCCAATAACAAAATCTTTACTCGAACAAAATCTATCTCTACATACTATGTTACCAATAATATATGTAGTACCAGAAATTGATATTGATTTTCAAATAAATAAGAGAACTTTGTATTCTAATTTAATAAAATTCTCATATTTTCCTTAAATTGCAGTCCTTAAAATAAAACTAAAATCTTCTATTTTTCCGAAAGATAAATTTAGTGTAAGAGTTAATTTATTTTCATCCCGTTTCGAACTATAATTTTAGAAACTATTTGTCGCGTTGCGAAGCTCTT
Organism: Tetrapedia diversipes; assembly: GCA_033822845.1. NCBI lineage: Eukaryota > Metazoa > Arthropoda > Insecta > Hymenoptera > Apidae > Tetrapedia > Tetrapedia diversipes. The sequence goes on along the minus strand of JAOPTO010002413.1, from coordinate 660,477 downwards.
GATCGAAATGATGGCCAGTACACTTAAATAACAATTTGGTTAATGACGGTTCCTCAGCGCCAGGCCATTGATCATTATTGCACTCCGCAATAAAATAGCGCAAATAAGGAGACTTTCAGGTGACCTCCTGAGGTCTAGGATTTTACAAAGCACAACTCCAAATTACCCCTTGCATGGGCCGTACCTTCCCTCTCGAAGGAAGACCGGCGAATCATCTTGTTTTTGGAATAGTGTCCGCCCGGCCAAGGTCATGTATATGTTAATAGCGCTTGGCAGGCGAAAAACACTAATTATTTTGTACGTCGGTATAACTGCAGGAGCGGTGTATTGCTCTCGAAAGTTTCCCGACTTTTTCGTGACCATCTTGTGTGACGAAAGATTTTTATCCTCTTGATGAGGTTGATCTCTGAATTTTTGTACTGAGTATCTCTTGATGAGTTGTTCTATGTTCTTGAATGTTTGTACTGAATTGTGTCTCTTGATTGTACTTGTACTGAATTTTGTTTCTGCCTGGCTCGATGTTTATAGTAGAAGTGATTGCAAGCCCGAACCAATCACATTGCTTATAGTTATTGTAGGAAGGAAGGGCTAGCAACCACTTCCCTTCTACCGAGGCAGGTATAGGGTCGTTACTGAACGTACCTAATTTAGGACGCAACACTAATAGTCGATCATTCAACTCAAACGTATCGTTTTTCAATTTGCAATAGCCACGATATAACACACAAACATTTAATTCAAAGTTATTTTCAACGTATCCAGAATAAAGTATGAAGTGTTTCTTTAGTCACTACACCGGCATTATTATTATTATACAGTCCACTTACATATAACCAATCGCATAAAGTTAATTCGGCGTGCGACGTACGAGTTTAACTACCCAGGTACGGACGGTGGAAAACGCGTACACGGCACTATTAAAGATTCCAAGCCGATAGAATAGAGTTTCTCGTTCAATAATTCACTTGAAGCTTGCAATACGACGAATGTTGCTCACTTACAGCGAGCTCACACGGGCTGTCTATTACACCACAGCGATAAATCTTGCTCGAGCGTCGACGAAAGAAGCAAGGTATCCGAGCTATTTCGAATGTTGAGAACTTTTTCGGTTCGCGGGGCTGCGAACAACCGTCGTAAAAATAGTGGCACTCGAATTTTTGCCACTTCCGGGCCATCCATCTCGCCATCCCCGTTTCGCGGAGTAAATTGCTTCGCGCAACGATACAGCACCACGCTCGTGTATGCTGCTATGTACTTTGACCCGTGTTCAGAACGGGAAATTTTCTCTTTAAAATCGAAAGATCAAGCGAAACTGAACCGACTGAAAATTTAATATCGCCCCAGGCCGGATAATACCGTTGTCACGACGCTCTCCTCTGAAGCGTTTCTTCTTTGCCAACTTTCGAACGGAACCAGGGCTAAAGAATTTAAGTCATCCCGATGAAACGAGAAAACACGGACCCCGCGCGCGTAATGGATCCTGCTCTTGTGTCTTCCTTTGGAAGAAATTCTGAAAACCTTTCGTTTCACCCCGAGAAACTCTTTCGGTTCAAAGAAATCGAACGTTAGAAGGAAGTTAGACCGTCGACAGATATAATTCGGTCGGCAAGAGTGCTGTATTTCTTCAGAAGTTAGATATTAATTTGTTGAAAGCTGATATGAAACTTTCCTGTTGTATACAGCCGTTTTTATTTGTATTTATTAAGGTGTTTTACAGTCCGTTTTGGAACGGAATGAAATGTCTCAAACCTATATTATATAACCACAGATCGTCAAATACAAATTTAAAGAATTTTTGGGCTCAAACAAAAAAAAAGGACACCAACAAATATTTTAGGAAGCAAAGGAAAGTCTTGTAAGCTACCATATTTTCAAGTATTTCTATAACTTGCATTGCTTTAAGTTATTTTACGTTCCCTTGAAAATATTTGTCACGTGTTTGCGATCACAAGATTACACCACTTACTACTTACGATTAAACAAAATTATACGACTCCATTTAAAAGAGGTCATCTCGAAATCTCAAAATCACCTTCACCTAGAGAAAATTTCTAACAATTGTATAAAACATTTCTTGAATCGATCTACAAGTACGAAAGATAACTGCATTCGACGAGTCAAATGCAACCTCTTTCCTGTACGTTCACTCGAACTGTTCGACTCAAACACTCTCCGTTCGCTCAAAACCAAAAAAAAAAAAATTGTCTCACTCCCACATCAGAAGATTTCCATTTCAAGTATTTCAGACTACACATCAACTCGACAACTTACGAATTTAGTGAATCGCACCCTTCGCCCAACCCAATTCGAAGGCCTTCGATAAATCCTCCTTTTCTGTTTCTGCTTCTAATTCACCCGCGGATCCGTGAATCACGCGTGCATTATTGTACATAAATCGAAAGTTCGCGTTCCCGGTTGACGGCTTTGTCGTTCGCGCGTGTAATATCGCACGCAGCTGGAAATTTCGTATTCCCCGCGCGCTGCGCCGCCTGTTCCCGTGTACCTTACACAATTGTGCAGACGGTGTATGTAAGAAATATGAGCGGCTGCCAGGAATTACGGCCAACTCGGTGTGTACAGTGACCATTCACTATCGAGGAAGGACACGAGGCAAAAATTGAATTTATTCACCGGCCATCCCTCGGGATAAGCAGTGTTTGCGGTCGGTATAGATGCGAGATCCGTATATCTCGAAATCTTCCCGATTTTTTAACACCAGAACTACCAGGGGCGTCAAAATGATCTAGTTTGTAATTTTTCATAGAAAGGTGGTAAACTTTCTGTGATGCTTACATATTTGAAAATTTACCACGATTTTTACCGTGATTGTTAAAATATATTTTCCATATATTAGGATTCTTTTTCGTACAGTTTTCAATTTGATTTCGTTGTCTCGAATAAGTATACTCTAATCGTCGGTGATTCTAGTGTTAATAATTCCTAGTGCCTTGTGTAGCTGAAAGTTTTTTTTTTTATTATTGATTAGGTGATTCAAGCGTCGCTCTTGTTTGTGGGCCAAACTTATCGGCGAAGAGAGATATTTGGAGTTATCTAGGGAGGTAGTAATTAAAATACTTAATTATTAGTTATTTAGAATAGTGAGTTGAGTTGAGCTGAAAACAGGTTATGTTAAGCTGGTGTGTGAGAGAGGGATTGATATCTTAGTTCTGTATGGGATGTGATTGAGATCATATATCTGGATGAATGAGACTAGGGGATTTTGGTGATGAGAAACTGTGTATTTGCTAATGAAGGCTGTGTGTTTAGGGGATGATAAGCTTGAGTGGGGAACCACCATGAGTGTGAACGTACTTTTTTTGGAAATTGTCCAGTATCTATACAAAAGAAAGTAGCTAGACCCTAACCAATCACAACAGCTTAAAATATTGTAGGAAGGGGGTTTTTGGTCAGCCCTTCCCTTCTACCTAATACGAGTGAATTAGGCAAGTATATCCTTAGCTAAAGTAGTTAAATCGCAAATATATAATATTGTTTTCAATGCCACGCCAACAAATCTAAAACCCTAGTTTAGAACGTACAAACAATGTTGCTATAAATGCATACATTACGCCAAGTAACAGATCAGAGCAACACAAGTACGAGCCCATAAATAACGCGGATGAAGCATCGAATCGTTGTAAAATATATTTATTGCTTTCATTAATCAGCGTCGACGGACGCCGTCATTATTCGAAGAGTTTTTCCCTCCCCCCCGTCCCGTCCTTTTTCGATAATTTACCAAGCCAGCTATGTAAATCGAATCCGTTCTCGAAGCTAAACACGCGAAAGACGTATCGCGGACGTATCTGCGGGTCTGTTTGCAAATTCAGTCACAGCATTATGAAACGTGATATTTGCGCTTGTCGTTTGTTTCCTCTTTCGAGCATGATTTGTATACGTTCAAGCGAATCGATTAAACGGGGAAATAGGATGGCGTGTAACGAAATCGTGCGGATGAATTTCCGTGATCTTTTTAATTAACAGCTCGATACATATAAATGTTTCAATCGAACGCGACAATCGACATCGCTTGAATCATTTATTTGATGCTGCATATTCGTACAACGGTAACTATCTGTATTAACTCCTTGAGGCACAGGATTTCGGAAAACAAATAGACCCATGTCGCACAGAAATTTTGTTGCGTTTTAACCCTTTTAGTGCCAGGTATTTTACGAAGGACGTGCGAAGAATGCCACGGGTCGATTTGATATGAATAGCTTTACAAGGAACAAAATTCCGAATGTTGGAACTTTTTTTCCCCTGTTACCAATAGTAAGGATAGTATCCCGTCGAAAATATTTCGTTACGCCTACTGCAAATTTCGTCAGTAAGCGGTTTGGGTATAAATTTTCGATTTCTGCGAATCGGCCGATTTTATGGCAGTTTTTGCATAAGTACTGCGGGTCGATAAATCGGCCCGTTAGCACTAAAAGGGTTAACCCTTTGCGCTCAGCTGTTAATTGTATTTGAACAACTGCTTTACGTAAATAAGACTAAATATAAACCTATATACATGCAGCTATTGCAATATTTCGATGTGGGTCTAAAAATGTCCCACCATGCAGTGCCGTGCATCAAAAAGGTGGGACATTATTAACACGTTCGTCGCTACGTCACCCATATTTGAGTGACGCTCTTTTCCTTAACACTAGAACTACCGACAATCAAAACGTACTTATTTGCACGGAAGAGATCACATTGGAAATTACATTAAAAAATACGGAATACATAAGAAATAAATCTTTATTTATACCTTCTACGGAAAATCATAGGAAATTTTGGATAAGAAAATTATAGGAAATTTTGCTATAAGAAATCATCAACCAGTCATTTTGACTGCTGTGGTAGTTCTAGTGTTAAAGTTAAATAGGATTTTAAATTAGAATTTTAAAAGAAATTCAATGGAATAAGCATTGAAGTATAATATATACAAAATACATAAGATAAAAATAAAGAATAAAAATTTTTCCTGTTTTTATATTATTTTACCCCAGTTTTCTATGCAATCGGATTTGGGCCCAGCGAGAAATTTAGCCAAATCACGCGGGGCGACGAACGTTTTAATTCCACCGTGCCTCAAAGATTTAAACCGCGCAATTTCTGCAATTTGGGACATTTCGGACCCTATCGGGGGATAAAATTTCTGTTTATATCGATTTTATTTATCTTATTCGCGAAAATACCGACAAAACAATCTCGCGAGCGCGGGGTTAATCTTTTTACAGAACGGGCCGATTGCCGGATTCAATTTAAATTTAAAAACTCTTAAACCGGCCCTTCCCCCCCCCCCCTCTCACCCTCGGGGCGAGGAATTGCAACTGACCTCTTCAGAATACTGTCAGCACGACTGTGGAGTTCCCGGGACGATCTCTCATATCCATTTCGTCGCAAAAAGAGGAAAACTTTAATTGCTTTCCATGTTTGCTACAGCGGAAGAACCGAGTCAAGAATCAGCGGAACAACCGAGTCAAGAATAAGCGGCAGACTCCATTATTATTCCGGTTAATCCGTTACAAAGTTGAAACAATAACTTAGTTTTTGACAACAAATTCCCTCCGTCTAAACGCTTTTCCGTTACCGGAACAGCGCGAAGGGTATTCAATTTTTGCGGCGTGTATGCGAGCGTTATCGTTGTCTCGCTGTGCTCAAAAGTAAGAGCGGAAAGAATCGATTAAGAAAAGAAATTTCCTCGGTGGCGATTTTATACGATTCTTCGGAAACAAAGCTTGGAGATCAAAATTAAATGAAAATTTAGGTACATCGTGTCACCGAAATTCAAAAATATTTTTACTTAGATTAACCCTTTCCCTTCGAGCGCCGTATATATGGGGCATCCACTCGACGACCTGTGGGTATGAGTATATATGTTGCATTCATGCGACGATCTGTGGATTCGAGGGCCGCATATATGAAGCATCCAAATGTATTTTGTATTTTAATAATTTTGTAAGTCTTTTCATATCAAAAAAATAAATACACTTGTTACATTACAGCAATGATTGTTTAATTCGGCATAGTTGTTATTTAAGACTTAGAAAAACGTATACACAGAAACCAGGCGCACAGTACATATTTCTGATGTACAAATATCGATTTTGTAGACTAAAAACTATACGTATAAGTAGTTCGAACAAAGTTTCTATGTTTAAATTTCAAACGTAACACATTTATGCCCGTGAAAATTTCGATGGTTCCTTCCACTTTTCTTCGACCGAGATCTTTAATAACGTATAAAAAGCGGCCCACCGTTCTTCTTCCTCCTCCATTTATTCGCGTCTTTGAAAAGAATACGAAGTAGGCCACCCGGCGTAGAAACTTCGCGTTCAATCACGTAACTTATTGCCGGCATATGAATCTAGCATTATTATGGCATATCTCGTTCGTTTGCGCGTCACTTTAGATGCTTCCCATTTTCTCGATAAACAATGCCGCGAGAGACGGGAAAATGGTTAAGCCGTTCGGAGAAATGTGAACGACAAATCTCTGTTGTAATACTTCAAAGGGACACGGATGAACAACGGTAGTTGGAACGGCAAAGAAACGAGAAATATTACGAAAGAGAACCGCAGAAGCGATCTATCCGAAGGGACGAGCGAAATAAAAGAGTTCGTCGAGAGTTCATCGTGAAAAAAACCGAGAATAACGATGCACGATACGAAAAAGGACCGGAGGTACAGTAGGAATACGTAATATCTTGATATTAAGAAATTCATTCATGATACTGCTTAAAGTAGGTCAATAAAGTCTTATGTTCTTCTTAGCAAACTCCTGTAATATTCTCGGCAGCTCCTTACAAGATTTAAGCTTTTTTTTTAAATTTCCTCCATTGTTAAACCCCATCTCTCTTCCTCTCTCTCACACATTCGCAAGCTCGCTCGTTCATTTACTACTCGCACACAACCATCTAGAGAGATATTCACTCGCTCTCGCGCAACGAAGAAACACACGGAGAAAGAGAGAGAAAGAGAAAAAGGAAGAGAGGCTCGATGCAAGAAGGTCAGCGCAGAAAAATCTTCGTCATGAATATCGCGAAGTGGGTCTTACATTCTCTGACAAGCGGTATATATGTTTGTTTGCGGAAGGTAATGGCGATTTTCTGTCATAGAACGCGCGCCGTCATGAATGGGGAACGGGCGTTGCATACTTTGCCGACAACCGATCGAAACCCTTTATCCGGGAGACTGATCTGGCACGCCGAACCCGTTCCCTGCCGGGCAACCTTTCATTCTTGATTCCTCGAATGAATGAACCGGTAAATGAGTTCCGTGTCCGCGACCGTGTACCCTTTTCTTTTTGCGGTCCGCCTTCGCGGCGCGCCGTGTGCGAGAGTGCCGCCCGTGTTAACCCTTTGCAGTCGGCAGATTTTTCGGCTGGGACTACCAGCAAGTCTGGGCGAATTTAGCTTTTCGGAGTCATTGTTTCCTAAGCGATTTAAGGTGGATATATCTACATTTAAAATCACACACTATGTTGATGCTGATTTGTAATGTTTAATAGGGCTTAAACTGCATAAAAGCAGAAAGAGTTAGCTTTTTGGCATTGTCTCGTCTTCCGCTATACGACAAGACTTGTTTGGGAAAGATAGCGCACCGATGTCCTTTTCGGACTTCAGATAAACGCCCGATTACCATGGCTGAGCGGCAATGGTTTTCATATAAAATCAAAGCCTCAAACCGTTAATATCGCCAACGAATCTACCTTGAAATCCTGAACAACTGGAATGTTTATTTCTTACTAATCTTTGAAATTCAATTTATAATTTATTATATTTTTATTTATTTATAAATTGATTTCTATTTACTTATCATATATTTGTCGATGGTAAAATAATGCGTGAGACGTCTGGAATGGCTAGCATTCTGTTAATCTAAGTTTTTCTGGATTACTCTTTCGAGATGTGATCATGCCGCCAAAGCGGCGACACCGATTTCTACGACAGTTTTGAAATGCCGCCACAGCTGCGGCACCGACCGCAAAGGGTTAACACATTGTATGCCGGCCCCGCGAAAACGCGGGATTCGAAGTCTATCGCTTGAGCGTCGGCCCCGCGAAAACGCGGGTTTGGAAGTCTGTTGCTTTAGCGCCGGGTCTGCGATAATACAACATTCTTTTGTTTGGCGATTTGTTTGTTTCTATTTTTCGTTATCGTTAAATTGCATATAATGAATATGCAAACCAATTTTAGTGTTTTACAATAATGTATAAAATTTTAAATATTTTCTTCACCTACTCATTGGTCGTCAACAAGCGAATTATGTCGGCGCCGAGGCTTTATGCGGTCGATACTGTGCTGGCGCTCAAGTTTTAAATGCCTCAGATGCCACCGGCATACAATGTGTTAACAACGTTTCTTAAAATGTTAACACTTTATCGACCGGAAGCCTATTATAGGAAAGGTTATAAATGAAAAAAGAAAGAAAAGAAAGAAAAGTGAATAAAATGATAAATATACGTGTATTTGATAAATCTAAAACGACACAAACGAACACAAAATAACAAACTACGCTTATAATTCGCAAACTACGTCTATGCTTTGTAAACTACACAGTTCTTTGCTCTACGCTGACTACTTAGCTTTCTGACTTCTTCAACTCTTGATCGAATGGGACCCGAAAAGACAAAACATTTGGCCCCACCCTACCGATCTCTTCGCACACACACGCGCGCACACTCATTCACGCCCAGACACACACCAAACGTACCATCTTACAATACTACCCTTAAATCTATACATTACCACACTATTAATCGGCTTTTACATGCTTACAATTAGTCTGTAAATTTTGTAATGTTTCCTTGCACGAAGGTGACTGTTTCGAGCGATATCGTATGTATACTGAAAAAGGATATTAAACTATCAATTACTCGAAGAAAATTATCAATGATCAATTCATCAGCGATGCATTCGTGTCAAAATGAACCGATCGAGAGTGCGTATGCAATAAGTTACGCGGTCGATAAAGTGTTAAGCTGACATATTGTTCCGGCCCGTGCGACGGTGCCCCTTTCTTGATTATCACCTTGACTCTGGCCCCCAGGTGACGCGATTTATGAAATAGTAGTATGCTTCTTCGTTTGCTTTGCTTCTTTTTGCTTTCTGCCCGTGGGCGAAGGTCGAGCGCCTTTTAAGGGTTTGGAAAATAGGAAGCGGGAGAGGGATGTGGACGATCGTATGGTGGGGGGAAAAGTTCGCAATGCAAACTTCAAAATAAAATATTCGATTTCTAAGCTTGCACATAACCCGTTCAGTTGAGCCAAATTAAATAGTATTTCTCAGACGCATCGAATTCCGTTTTATGTTAAGCAGCAATAGGTGAATAAAAATTTAATTGTACGATTAAAATGGTGGATTTGGAATCTTTTTTTCGTATTACATTATAGGAGTAAGAAGAATTCTTTAATGATAGTATTTACAAGAAATATTAATACTGTTTTATGAAAACGTGGTTACGAAAATCCGATTGATAAAGAATAAAAATTCAGAATATCAGTAATGTGTACTACTTTTTCGAAATGTCAAAGAAACCCTATCGGGACTATCCCATTCTAATGTAACCTAAAAGAGGAAAGAAAGAGGGAACAGAATCAACGCTCAACAATGATCTAGAAAATTTATTCAAATGGCATTTCACTTTTTTGGTAGCAAACATTTATAAGACATTTGATGCCAAGAGCGTTTTAAAGAACCTTCCGATGAAACGCTCGAAACCGTGGCGCACCGAGCTCTTTTAATCAACGGGTCACGACGATGCTCCAGAAACAAGGAGACCGTTCATTTGGCCGAAAATAAGATCGGAAATAAAAAAGGAAGATAGCGCAGCCTCAACCGCGCGCCGCTTAATTACATAAAGTCGGCGGATAAAAAAATTGCGCAACAGTGAAATGTAGGTCGAGTTCAGACCGTCGGATTATATTGTTCCGACGTTCTGACCGCCTCCGAAACCGCTGAAACTAGATTTCATGCGAGAATATTCGGTACATCCGCCGGGGAAACCGTAAAACATCGAGCCAAGACACGATACCTAATGAATCACTTTCGTTTAGTTACATTTACTTAGGTTCGATCTTTCTTCTCATGTATTACCTGTATAATTTGAATTACAAATAATTGTCGGAAATATTAACGTGTAAATAGTGTACATAAACATAAACATAGCAGTGTGTAAGGTTGTTATTATACTGTAATTTTTCTCTTTTATAATTATTGTCAATTTTAATCTAATTTTATTTTATTTCTTTGACAGTTTAATTTTTATGTAAGGAATAAGCAAGGTGAGAAGTTAAGGAGAATGTAAAGAAACGGAACTCTCTTGTAATCCCATAGGGAAAACAATAAAGTTATCTTATCTTATCTTATCTTATAAATAATTGTCGTTGATAGTGTTACTTTCTTGAAGTAAAGAGAGAAAAATGATACTTTACTGGAAAGGATGCAAGTTAATTCTTACAACACAGGTAGAGACGAGGGAGAAGAGAAAAGGGAACGAATTGAAACTGGAGGCGATGAGACAGATAGAGATGAGGATGAAAACAGAAATATCGGTGGAAGTAGAGGAGAAGATTAAGACGAAAGTGGCAGTGAAATGGGAGCTGAAGATGAGGGTGAAAGTAGCAACAGGGGTGAAAATGAATGTTAAGATGGAGACTTAATACATTCGATATACTGCAGAAAGTTAAGAATGCAGCATTCTCATTACAAAACTGCAAGCGGCCCTCGACTTTCGCATATTTTTAAAAATTCAACTTTTTAAATCTTTGCGACCGGGTGTCCCCTTTGAGGGGACGTCGTGAGTCGAGCAGGCTACTGGGCTGCCCCCTCTCAGGAGACATTAAACTTTAGCCATCAGACTACAATGTTGTTCCGATCAATACTTGAAAACACAGTTTTTGGTGCATATTATTTTTTTACATCCCTCGACTTTTGTATATTTTTAAAAATTCAACTTTTTAAGCCTCTGCTGTCGAATGTCCCATTTGAGGGGACATCGCGAGTCAAGCAGGCTACTGGGCTGTCCCCTCTTAAGGAACATCAGATTTTAGCCATCAAACTACAGTATTGTTCCGATCAATAATTGAAAACACAATTTTTGGTGCATATTATTTTACATCCCTCGACTTTCGCATATTTTTAAAAATTCAACTTTTTAAATCTTTGCGACCGGGTGTCCCCTTTGAGGGGACGTCGTGAGTCGAGCAGGCTACTGGGCTGCCCCCTCTCAGGAGACATTAAACTTTAGCCATCAGACTACAATGTTGTTCCGATCAATACTTGAAAACACAGTTTTTGGTGCATATTATTTTTTTACATCCCTCGACTTTTGTATATTTTTAAAAATTCAACTTTTTAAGCCTCTGCTGTCGAATGTCCCATTTGAGGGGACATCGCGAGTCAAGCAGGCTACTGGGCTGTCCCCTCTTAAGGAACATCAGATTTTAGCCATCAAACTACAGTATTGTTCCGATCAATAATTGAAAACACAATTTTTGGTGCATATTATTTTACATCCCTCTACTTTCAAATATTCAACATTCGCACACACTTTCAGGAACCAATCGTGTGCAAAAGTCGAGGGGCGCCTGTATAGTATTCCGCTGCGAACTAATCGCAGCTGAACAAGATCGAATTCTAAATGTAAGCTTCAAATGCTTTTACGAGGTAAAGGCAGGTGGAGAAGTTTCGTACTTGAATCTCCTTACGTATAAACTAGGTTGCTAATTTATACAGTATACTATAATTTATTATAGTAATTATATGGAATAATAACAACTTGCAATTTCGAAAGTTCCTCCGAGGAATAATATAATATAATATGAATCTGTACGCACGTCCACGAGAAACTTTTAACCAGCACGGTTTCCGACACGCTGAAATAAATCCTGACCGTATTTCCAGTGTGTGAAACGATTTTCCGGTAATGTACCCAATTAAACTTTTTTAACACGGGGCACGCTTTAAGAAGCGGATTTCATAATAAACTTCAAACACGGAACGTCTGGAAACTTTCAGTATAAATATCCGCGATGCAAATTTTTAAGAGGAATAAAATTCTTTTAACAAGTTTTCGACAATTCTATCCGATATACGTGTCGCACGAAAGTTTGGAACACGTTATGACTCCAAAACAAATGTGCTACAGTAATGCCATGCAAATATGCTACTATAACCATGCTATAGTAAGCGCTACTCTATAGTAATAAAACCATGTTCTACTTAACTTAACGTTTAGCAAAACAATACGAATTTATAAAAATACTTTTTGCACAGAATTGTTCCCTGTCCATTTATGAACACTTGACATGATCACTATTCAAGTATTGCTCGAAGTTCGTTGTAAATATTTTTAAAAGCCAAATTTTTAATTTTGAAGTTATCATGTCACAATGATACAACACCAGGAAATCTATATTTTTTCAGCTAATCGTTATTTATTTAAAAATTTTTAAAACATAATTTAAACCATTAATATCAAATCTATCCATGTAATGTTAGCGAGACATAAATTTAATATCTTTAATAAAGCGATTCAATGTATACGACGGTTATTTTATTTGACCAGCGCTATATATTACACATCGATGTGTAAAATTTAGGATTAGGCTATTTTTCGCGTCGCAACCAAACTTCTCAACTCTCTGAATAATGTCATATGTATTATTACAAAAGAAAAAGAAAAAGAGAAACGAGCCAATCGCGGCGATAGTTGAGTTCCGAAAAGTTTATCCAGCTGTAGAATGGAATAATTCGTGAGAAAGGGGACGGAGAGTGGAACGGAAAGCAAGGAGGAAAGGGCAGGCAGCGAAAGAAACGTACCATTAGTCTCTCTGACGTTTTCATCCTGCGACTACCACTCATCCTAACTAGGATGCTCCTGCGTCTTCTCTTCTCGAAAAATAGCCCTCCATTCGGACGACTTGTAAAATCACTGGTGCGCGCAACGATGATAAAATCTGTTGAAATATTTGAACGCAGTGCACGTTCATGTCAATATACAGGGTGAGTCTCGAAACTCGATTCCTTCGAATAATTTTCCAACTATTTGTTATACAAAAAAAATGTTTCAATTAAAACTTGCAAAACATCGAGGAAGAAATACGCAGTACTGTGATATTTTAATCGTACAACTCTTATTTCGAACATCTATTTCTAGAATTTAGAAATTATTTAAGTTTATCAAGTTGTAAAATTTATTCTATACGCAGTAAGAACTGTCAGCTAGAAAACATGACGGGAAAAGAAAAAAGGAGCAATTGAAAAGTGATCTTAATGCTATGCTTAAAAATGAACACGGAACAGAGAAGGTAAATTTTACCAAAAAAATGTTTGAACGTTTTACAACATTGTGTTAATTCTTATTTTGTTATCGATAAAGATACATGGTGTATTTCGTGTGACCGCATTGTCCCACTTTGTCCCACTACATACCACTGGAATATAAATATCTCTTCTTACACCATCCAAACCCACCAAATTATCTACGGTAAAATGTAATCAACCCTCCCATTGTATTCTGGATTATACGACCGAATGGTATCTTTTAATTAACCTAACTCACTAGGATCAGGATCTCTGACTCCGTTCACTCGTGTAACGTGCTTTAATACGACAGACAACGAAATTAAATTAACTAATTTATAAAGAATAGCATGATAAACAAAATTTGCATTTTGTGCTAATCAGTAAATAGTATTCCACCATAATAACAATAAACATAAATCTACACACGATATTTGCAAACCATAAAGCTATGTTCTACGTTGTCCTCTGATCTTAACACTACTCCTACCACGATTGGTCAAATGACCGTTTTTAAAATTTCGATTAAAATTTCATAGATACAACGTAATTGAATCGCCTTTAAATTTTAGACTTTTTCTCAAATATACGTATAATACATTTTTCAATATTCACTTCTTTTTTCATTGTTTATTTTTTGAGAAAAATTTGTAGTCTCTCTTACGTGGGAATGTCGTGGTAGGAATAGGTATACGTGAAGTGTCGGTAGGAATAGTGTTAAATTTTTGTTCGCTACTATATTTTAGCCGTACGCGAAGAATATCGATGATTCCCGTTACCATTGTTAACACATTGTTAACTTGATTCGGTCACGAGTTATCTCGTATCTTTCTGTTCAATCGTGTTGACGAGTAAACTTGTGATCGATGCGCTTTTTTTCGCATCAAATCAGGACGCTGTCGCATTGATCAGTACGTTCTCGATCATACAGTGTAATTGTCATTCAGAATACCACAAACTGTGTGTTTCGCTAATAAAATCCGTCAAGTCGTGTCTCTTTTGAAATGAAAAAAAAAAATTGTTCGACAAACATTGCTTCGTCGATAAAAATGTTGTGACGACATTAACCCTTTCGCTACGGGTAGGTTTTCCGCCGCGATACTCCCACTGAATGGAGAATAGAAAGCATAGCTCACTATAACCTGAAGTGCTTTGACGGTGTTCTCCAAAAAAAAAAAACTTTTCTCAAAACAAGGTATTTATAACGTCTTAACATGCATACTTTTAATTACAGTTCGAGAACCGCATAACTGCATACGCTTGTCGTATGTACAATACGCGACATTGTATGGAGAGCGACTATAGTCGTCCGTAGTACCTCAGTATTATTATTAGACTATTAGTGGCCCGTAGTAGCGAAAGGGTTAAGAACGTGCAAGTTTCCCGAAAAACGTGCGGTTCCACGCGAAAGTCTTACAGATTTGTCAGCGGTCCGCGATGTGTTAAAACTAACAATAAACGTCCTCGTAGACCGATAACCATCGTCAAAGAACCGAAATCCGCGGTAACAGCGAGAGCGCGGCGTGATTTAATTAACGCGTCCGCTCGTACGTGTCCACGGATAAGGTTTCCTGTTTCGAATCGATATCATTAAGCCCGATTTTCCCTCTGTTTCGCGCGAAAATCCGGTTATTAAATTCGCAGCCGGAAGAAAACGAGCGGCTTATTTCGAAATTCACCGGCGGCGGCGGTGGTGGTGGTGGTGAAATTTCAATTTCCCCGGAAGCACGAATTTCGCGGCGCCTAGGCGTTTCCCCGACGTCGCGACGCCGCATCTTCGAATACAAAGTGTCGGGGAGAGGCGCGTATTAAAGCAGCCGCGGACGGTTGCGAAAGAATTCCTCGTTCCTTGCAGGAACGACGCTTCCCGCTTCTCGCGTACCAAAGCAAAAAAGGAAGGGGGAGAAACGAGGAGAAGAAAGAATCTGTCAGACTCGTGTCTCGGATTTGCATCTTCCTTGAATTTTTCACGCGCTCGGCCGCTCCGTTTCTCGTTTCGCGGAGGTCAATCTCTCGACTGAGCTCCCCGCGTTAATCTTGCACGCGAACGAGACGAGACTTTGACTACGGCATTCGATCACACGTGTGTCGGATAAAGATGAAAATTTAAAAGAAGGGGGTCAAACAAATTGAGAGTGAAATTTCAAGTTGAAACGGAATCAGATTTTATTGCTTACCGTTTCTATCGATAAATTAGGATTCGATAGCAATGGCTAATGATCTACAACAGCATGTAATGAATCATTACACATTAGCATATGAGACCACGTGGTAAGTCGTAAATAATTAGTGTAGAAATCAGGTTCTGCTTAATAAATAGGTGATTTATACAGTAAATTAAGGATCTACTTATTTCAATCCTAGCGTTAACTCTGCTCCAACAGTTTTATCGTTTATTCGTTTTCATTCGTTTTAAGTATAGAGAACTGTCCAATTCAAAAGACCAAAGGATCGATTTAAATACTCTGTATCAAATTTTAGAATTCCAGGTTCCTATAGTTCGTTCCTGAAGAATAGGCATTCACTTTTTATCGTACTTTGGAACAAATTCGTTGAATCCTCCTCGCGTACATTTGATCAACTACCCCTACACTATTTATGTATAATCGTATACATCCTCGTTCGCAACGATCTGAATTATAGATATCTTCCAACAAATCGTTATTATCGGCTCAAAATTTAAAGCTCCTCTCCGATTCACCGAACGATCACGCGCACACCCATTCGATAATTATCACTTAGAACGATCATGGTTGCGGAGCGCGCGAAATCGTAATCCGCTCGCAGACGACGCGTTCCCGAGCAGAATGCCGTTACAGCGAGGGCTTCCACGAGGATCGGAAGTTCCGGACTATAAGTCAGCCTGCCAGGAGGAAACTTTCGTAAGTGGGCAGTTCTCCTGAGAAATTACTGGCATCAGTCTGCCGTAATCACGGCGCCAGAAGGCTCGCCAGAAATGTAAACGCGTATAGTAATGCACTGGCCGCGATATCTCTCTCAGGGCGTACAATAGCTTGCCCGTTATCCACGGATGCGTCTTTCATGCTCGTGCAGATTATTACCATTTTATAATCTTTGGGGTGATCGATGTCGATGTCACGATTAATCATTAACCCTTAAACGCGTGATTTTTTCTTATACCTTGAAAAAGATATGTTATGTAGACATGTACATGCTAATGCAGGGAAAAATAAAGAAAACATTTTTTTTTCAATTTTGTTGTAGTAATTTATTGAAAAACTTTCTGTTGCATTGCCAGTGACAAACATTATCTGTTCCAATGTCTTTGAAAGAAAGACAGTCTTGAAAGAAAAAAATGTGTCGCCACTCGCTAAAGTATATCACGTAGACAGTGATAATTCTACAACAGCATGCATTAAGCGAATACTAATGACTTTGAGGCCGTTTATATGGTATGTTATAGTATTACAACGATATTCATTTAAGGGTTAACGGGTAGACTGAAAATTTGTATGCACGTAGACTATATGTAGATGTTTATGCAAATATGTACATACTTCTGCAAACTTAGGTAAAGAAGTGCGATCTAATTACAAGCAGAGGTTTGTTTTACCCCCTAAATACCAACAACACGTAATTTACTTTGAATATTTTGAATATTTTCAAACGTTGTGTGTATTTTGTGCTTCTCAATGTATTCGAATTTCCTATAAATGCATAAAAATTCGCCGTCTAAGTAGACAAGTGTGAGGAATTCGAACATACAAATAGCTATAAAACGCACATAATTCGCAAAGGTGTAGAAAATGCGGACCTCTGAGAAAAAGCGATCACCGAAGAGTGTTTCCAATATTTCCTTGTTTCTTACTTCATTTTCGTGCAAAAGAAAATTATTGAACAACCTAATATAGGAAAGGTTATAAATTTCAAAAAACAGAAAAGTAGAAAAGTGAATAAAGTTTTAAATATACGTGTATTTGAACGAAATGAAATAAAATAAATCTATGGATTACCACACTAATAAAAGCAATATCTACTTAAAAAGTAGAAAAGTGAATAAAGTTTTAAATATACGTGTATTTGAACGAAATGAAATAAAATAAATCTATGGATTACCACACTAATAAAAGCAATATCTACTTATTTCAAACAGTTACACCTACGCCATTCCCCAACTCTTTATCAGAGACCTTGTAATACCAAATACTTTTACCGAGCAATTAAATTCCTCCAGTACCCGATTCGCTATTTACTTGAAACAACTTTACGCCGTACTTGACGCGGCACTTGACTATTTAACAAATCTTAAGGGCTTCCACTTCGAGCAGTCAAGAACGCTTAATCCGAGTTCGTTCACGGAGACGAAAACGATCATCCCGGCAACGGAAATGATCGTTTAGTCCGTTAAGAGTTGCAGCGGCGAATAAACGGGGCGAAATTTAAATTAGTTTCGCAACACCGCATTCATTACGGCCGGTGACCTATTTCTGAAATAATTCGCGCCCACTGTAATCGCGATACTATCCAATTTGTCGGAACCGCGGCCGGGCTCTATTTATTCTTTGCGGTATCTATTATCGTACCCAAAACACGCATCCCGTACATTTAACGTCAGACCCCGTTAATTCCTGCCTTATAACTAATAAATTTTCAGATTGCGTCTGTCCGACTAAATCCCACGCCGTTTTGAATATCCCAGCCAGGCGTAAACGCATCCCTGATAATAAATACACGTCGATTTCTCTATAAGCCTTTAATTAATCCCGATACTAAAACTGGACAAAGAAACGTTTAACCATCGAATATTTGATAAAAAGTACTTTCAACAAAGCTTTTAATTAACGCAATCTTTGATTTGTGGAAATACTGCGGCAGAGAGTGGATTTTTACGCGAAGTTCCAATTTTGGAAATATCTATAATGTAAGAAATAAAATGTAAATCGATTTCAACCTTTAGACGTTCTAACGTGCACCCACTGTACCTAGTTTGGAAATTCTTTTGCATTCTACTCAATTTTATTCTGCTGACAATTTTCCATGACTTCGTGCAAATGTGGAATTTAGCTATAAGTTTTAAAACATAACCGAAGAAAATCTTAACGACACTTCTGAAAGTTTATTAACCGCTCTATGTAAGTAGTACGGTAAGGAATTATCGCACTGAACATGTATTTAAACCAAAACTGCCAAAAATTAAACTTTGAAACCCGAAGAATTACAGATTTTACAAATACAATTGACGACCAAAAAATGTGAGATATTTAACGAAAATTTAAAAGATGATCTATAAAGATATTCTACAAAGGAATTGAAAAGCCATAAAAAGCTTCTCAGTTTCGTTTGAGAATCTCGAAGCTGAAATTCAACGAACAGAAGAATTTCGATGGATCGGATGGCCAATGGAATTCGATGGACAACGTGAATTGGTTGTTGTGAACTCGTCGCCGCACCAAGAACGTTCCAAGCCACATGAAAGCTGACCGCGTTTCCCAACCCCTTGGTTAATTTGTAAAATGGAAACGCCGCAACACCCTTCGGGCGATTTTCTGGCGAGCCTAACGAACCCGTGCCAAGATGAATCTCTCCGTGAAACTGCGGGCAAACACCGTGAATGCTCAGAATCTCTCATGTGTAACCGCAGAAAAATGGCGCGAACAGGAAGAAAACAAAAATAATAGAATTGTGACGTCTGATGAACGTAGGAGACGTGTTCCATCGGAACGTTAATATAAGTTTTAATATAAGTTATCATTGTAAGCTAACTTAAGAGCCTAAAAAAGAATCGGCAGACCTGACCGAATCCCGTTACAATAACGTTACCGTCGCAGGTAACCAACCCCCCCCCCATAACAAGCCCCCTCCCTTGTAGTGCAAGTTGGGCTAGTGGAAGGTGCCGAAATGGACACTCTCACTTGAAACATAAAGTAATACGGACGGAGAACACCGAGGATTTTTTTCTATCTCACCCTTTTGAACTTGCTGTACGAACGTACGGTAGTACAGCGTGTACGCGTCGCATTCGTGAATACCGAAATTAAGTGAACGCGATTAAGCACAGTTTTTCCAAGACGAAAGTAGCGATTCGATTTAACTTTTAATCAACGATCGTGCTCCAGACTCGAAAAGGCAATCGAAAATAGGAAAAGGAACGTTAGGCTCGCTTATGTTCGTTTATGTTTGTTACTACGAAAGAGACAAAGGTTTCGTTTGTAATTAACGAGATAGGAGACGAAAGTAGCGATTCGATTTAACTTTTAATCAACGATCGTGCTCCAGACTCGAGAAAGCAATCGAAAATAGGAAAAGGAACGTTAGGCTCGCTTATGTTCGTTTATGTTTGTTACTACGAAAGAGACAAAGGTTTCGTTTGTAATTAACGAGATAGGAGACGAAAGTAGCGATTCGATTTAACTTTAATCAACGATTATATTCCAGACTCGAAAAGGCAATCGAAAATAGGAAAAGAAACGTTAGGCTCGCTTATGTTCGATTATGTTTATTGCCACGAAAGAGACAAAGGTTTCGTTTGTAATTAACGAGATAGGAGACGAAAGTAGCGATTCGATTTAACTTTTAATCAACGATCGTGCTACAGACTCGAAAAGGCAATCGAAAGTAGGAAAAGGAACGTTAGATTCGCTTATGTTCGATTATGTTTATTGTCACGAAAGAGACAAAGGTTTCGTTTATAATTAACCCCTTGGCCTACACGATATCTGCCAATTGCGCGAGCTATAGTAAACAAGAAAATTGGTCGCGCATCATGACATTCAACTGTTCATCCGAACTGGCGCAAAATGTATACTTTTCATGACATATATATCGGTGCAACGAAAGGAATTGTGAAATAATAAACAATGTTTAGGTACAAATAGTAATTTTAAGACGTCTAGGGTGTAATCATAATCAAAGGAATGATATTCGATGTGGAATAACTTCAATCGCTTGTTTTGATAATAATACGCGGCATTTTATGCACAAATTCCACACCACGAGTCTGACTCGTGGCTTTTGTTTGTGACACAAATTCTTTATCACGAGTCAGACTCGTGGTTTTCGCTTATGGCACAAATTCTTTATCACGAGTCAGACTTGTGGTTATAGGCCAAAGGGTTAATGAGATACGTTACAGCGGGCATGCATAGGTTTAAGAAGCGAACGTAATATAAAACGCAGTTCTATGATTTATAAACGCTCTTTATAGGTTTGGTTCCGTTACTGATACGATATTTTTTTTCTTTTTATTGGTTCAGAATATGAATTTTATTCATTAGAATATTCGTATTAATTAAAATAATTTAATTACAATTTTTGGTTCAAAAGTTTTGTGTACTACTGCACAGTGATTCGTAACATTAATTAAACACTGCACCTCGATATATTTTTTATTCGGTTAAATTTACGATCGCTACCTAATAAATTTTACAACTCTTTTTTAAAACGCGGGTATGTAATTTATATGCGCGAGGGAAGGAAAACGGGTCAACGGATTTTCCTTTTATATATAAAGTTATTTCACCCCATTACAGTGGAGTTACAGGTTAATCGACCAAAGATTTTACAGCCTATTAATATAGTATTATATACAATTAAAAACTCAGAAGCTCTGATGATAGACAATAAAATTTTGTAACGCTGTTTAAAGAGCAATCCGAGGCTTGTATTTAATCAAGTTTCCTCGATCTATGAACGTTTACGGATTATAACTAACTGCATTCCTTGATCTCTCAATTTTCATAAAGTATCTGTGATATTCCACTTGGAAAACGATATCCGACATTGAAGCCTTCCAACGTCTGCACCCTCCAAGCTTTCTCCTTGATATTCTAATACCCCCCTCCCCCCGGGATCCTTTAATCCTCGCATATTCAATTTTTCCGACTCGAAGCACTTCCTGAAATACATCCATTTACAAATTAAAATGGATCATTCAATGCTGCCGCGTTTGCAGACAGTATGCCGCTTCAAAATGAACTTGGAAACAAACTACCCCCGAAGCTCTGAAACGTGTTATACATATTGCGCTTTAAATCTTAAAAACTGCACGCATCCTAACAGTTATTTCATAAAATATATTACAACCTGTATGACTATACGTAAATAAACAGTGAAGCATCAATGATAAATTAATTAACCCCTTAATGCACAGTTTTTTTGAAAAAAAACCAGCCAAAAGAAATGAATTCCTTTTAATGTAAAAAAACACAATTTAGAACGTTGGCTTGGCAAGAAAATTAAAAAAACACAAAAATAATCAAAATTTTTATTGTATTGTAAATTTTATTGCCGTTCGAATTATCCCGAGTGTGCACAGTTTTGGCCAGTTTAACGTGCTCGAGTTAACTCGAGCGTGCACGTTAAGGGGTTAATATTTGATACACCTACCACTTGATATTTAATTCAAAAATATTTGTTAACTTTAAGTTTAGTTAAAACTGAAATTAAACATTGTAACCCTTTATACCCCAAATATTTGTATACCTTTAAATCTATTCAAACACACATTGCACATTATTTCTTATTAATTTCTTATTAACAAAGTATTCGCTTTTGTTAAATATTAAGCATCAGTACACGCATTAGCGCAAACGTTGTTACTCAGAAATGCTTTACCTTCAAATATTCTTCTACCATACAACGGATAATAATTATAACAATGAATAGCTTTAAAAATGCAAGAACATGCATCCATCCATGGAAACAAAAGCTGCACATTTCCCTGTGCAGTTCATAAAACATCCTCGTATGCTAAATACACCAATATTACACAATATACGGCACCCGCGCGTATAAACACCGTCCAGTTCGTAAAAGCATTTTAACCCAAAACACGCTACCGGCATACTCCAGGATACCGTCGAAATATAAGAGGTTAATAAAAATTTCCACCAAAACACCCCCCAACGTCCTACATGCGCCATTCACAAAATTTGAATCACATCAACGAATCCTTTCCGCCAGAAGCAACAAGAAAAAAACACGTGCATACCTCTAGGCACGTTCCAAAATTTGCCTCGAAACATTTCGCAAAATTTAACTCCGTCGACCACCAGACATTCCGTTCGAAAATTTAATCGAAAATATACACCGTGCAGCTCGGTTAATCGACTCGCGCCCTCGGCTCGTCGCCCTCGAACAGATAAACCGGTGACGAAGATCCCTTCTGAACGAAATGGTTGACGACCTACGAGCCGGTTTAACGTTGCGCGTTTACGCCTCCCTGTATCCCCGATGAAAACACGCGAAAATCCAGGCTTCCGTTGCGGACGGGACCGAAAAGTACGTGTACGTGTGTGTACGTAGGTCGTCGCGCGCGTATATACAGGGTGTATGTAAATACGCGATCCCTCCCACCCTACCGCTGACAGTAACATATGACGGAAGTCCGGTACACGCTGTACTCCTATTACGCGTGCACCGTGTTTACGTATCGGGGAAAGCGTTGCTCGGCTGAATGGCGAAATTGAAAGCTGCCGTCCGGGCAATTTCGCCCTGATACGTATAAATCCGTCGCTCCGTGAACGGCAAGACGCGATCGAACGCGTGTGCGTTAGACTTGTATGGTATAACTGCTGAATCTTTAAAATCTTCTGGCTCCAAAAAGAATTCGTACACTATGTCACAAATAAATTCGTTTAACCGTGAAATTCTGAGTCTGATAGAAGTATCTGATAAAACTTTGTGGGTATGTAGATCGTAGTAGTACACGTATGAATTAATCTCTTCTTTTCATCTAAATGCCATTTTAAAGGGGTGGAACCAGCGTTGAAGTTTCTGAGTTTTCTCTCATTTTTTAAAGATAACTTTATAATGGTACTGGATGAAGCAAAACCTTTCAAATAGAAAATGTTTAATTTTTAATACTCTATCTATTGCTTCTTGGCTTTGCAATTTTGAACATGGACAAGCGTTAGAATTGAATTTTTAATAAGCTTGGTTTGTATTCAAGTTTGGTATAGTTTGGATTATGTTTAGGTTAAGGTTAAGTTGAATCGTATACGAATTTTAGACATGTTTTAAATTAACTCACTTATATAGAATATCACACACAGGATATTACTTGTATAGAACATTCAAACCATAACAAATTGAGGATAATTGTATGGCATTCTATTCTCCTACTGTGCAGTATAAGAAAAATTTGAAAAAAAGAATTCTTATTATATATATATATGTATTTATAAAATTGACGTAGAGCTGATTGTTCGTATTTTCGTCTGCCACACTCCGTGTAACATTTACGTGGAACAAAGATATCTCGTAAAGCGGACGAATAAATAAAGAGGTTTATCATATGAGAGGAAAGTTCGCGGTTGCTGGTCCACACGTTGACGCGGTGAGGTTCCAAACAAAACAAACGCGGATCATGCTGTTACGTGTCGTGTAACCTAATTAGTGCTCGACATGCGTGTAATGTTGGCTTTTCCGTCATTGTCATGACCGAGTATCCACCGAACCGGTATTAACGCGGAACAACCGATGCTTTCGTGATTTCGTGAATGTCACCGAGAAGAGTGCACACCGTGAAACTTACACGGTAGATAATATTAAAATTCACAACATACGATGTCGAGATTTTATTAAAATTTAAGAGAAAAAGAAGAATAGTGATCGTTCACCTTTAGAAACGTTATTATTTAACAAATAGTTGGGTACTGTATTGTTATTCAAAAACAATGAACTTTCAAGTATATACGTATTTAACATGTTTGCTTCCAAATATGTGTGTAAACAATTTCAAATTGTACATATTTGAATAAATGTAATTAAAGTTATTCACTGTCATCAAAATATTGTACGTATAATATTACAATGCTACGTTTCGATAAAGTTAGGTACCACGTCTCAGTAATAATAGTAGTTCGTAGTAAACGTAGTAGTACGTTTACAATTACATCGAGAGTATTGCAAAAAAACACGTATATCGCCTTTCAAACTACTTTCAAGCAAAATTTCAAAGGATTCCCCCGTTTCCTTATTTTTACACGAAAACACGTTCAAAGGAAAAGTTCAGCTGGCAAACGAGCGCTGGTGCGCGCGCCGAGATGATCACACCCCGTAAACAATTTTCCCGAGCCATAAACCCCGGAGAGATCGTGACGAAGAGGATCGAGCATGATTTACAACCGAGAAGCATCGAACGATCCAGTCGTTTATATGCAAAACTCTCGACGTGATAACGACGAATGTCTAGCAAATTGCAGGCTGAGCGATTTGAACGGGCCCGGGGGTAGGCGGTATCGAAATCCAAGGATCCCCGATCGACGTCGCGGCGCTCGTGGAACCGGATCGATGCCTATGATTATGTCTCCCGCGGTTCCTGACACCGTCGAACGTACGACCCGGGCCGCCGCTCGACTCTTTATCGCGTTTATAGCTTCATATCGTCGGCCGTGCTACGGGATTATCCGAGCAGCTGGCCTTAACGGGGTAATCCTTCCGCAGGATATCGCTATTGCGGTTTAACATGGCTTTCGCCGACCGATCGATCGTGTTACTCCTTGATGATTGTTGAAGCCGTCCTGGAAAGGCCGCAATATTTTAACCCTTTGCACTCGAGAGGCGACTGTCGGTCGCCAAACGATAGTTTCGCAAACTTTCAGACTTTAGTCGGTTTGTTTATTAATCAGGCCGGAGGTTAAACAGTTACACATGTAAATTTTAGTATACGACTTAACTAAACTAAATGAAGTTTAATATAAGTGAATCTTAATAAATATTTTGCGTTTAAAAACCTGTGAAGTTAATATTATTAGACTAACTGTCACCTCTCGAGTGCAAAGGGTTAAATACAGACGGTTTGTGACCCAGCTAGTGGGTCGGTGCAACAAGGGATACTTGCGAGATGTTTTTTTCTTCCGAAGTCAAGTGTCATGGCTTTCATTGCCCCCACCCACTGTAAGACCGTTGCAGCCTTGTCTTAACCCTTTGCACTCGGCTGTCCCCTCTCATGGGACATCGTAATCCTAGCATATGATAGTTTCGCAAATTTTCAGACGTTAGTTCAGACCCGGACGTTAAATAGTCATACATGTAAATTTTAATATACGACTTAACTAAACTAAATGAAGTTTAATATGCGTGAATCATAGTAAATATTTCGAATTTGAAAATTTTTGAAGTTAGTATCATTGAACGACTAACGGTCACCTCTCGAGTGCAAAGGGTTAACACTATTCCTTACAGAATTGAATTAGAATTTACTGTATATTGTATACGTTTGCATTATTCATATTAATAATTGATAGAGTATCGATCATAGCCGTCGATATCGATAGTTAGTAAGGCGTCTTTGTTTTGTTTTGTTTTCCCTTTCTCTACCAGAAATATGTGGCCTACGTCAGTCAGTCAGCAGAGAGCTCACGACGCGTACGAACGTTAGAAAGTTATTACACCTATCAAGAGCATTTAATTATTAATCAACAATAAAATACATATATATTCCAATGGTTTATTCCAACAGCCTTTTCTTCACCCCATAAAACCTAACAATAACAATAAATAATTTTAAGAACCTTTCTTCTACACTATTATTAATTTCTTTTCTTTTGTACCCTGTATGCTAAATTGTACGTTCTCTTACATTCGATATATTCTCTTCGATGCAACCTGTCGTATAGATTGTATAATGGAATAACTATAATTACATGTTTTCTTAGATGCAAAGTACTTACGTATTTGCTATATTTTTGCTTTTGTCATTGCACTGAATGTGTAGCTATTCATACGTGAATGCCAGGCCTTGAATTATGACTAACAATGTTTATATGTTTATTTATATGTATTATATTATATTTGGCAATAGTTTGTACAAAGAGAATTTATTTGAGTTTGGAGTGTTCTATGTGAACTGAGAGAGTTTATTTCAAGCTAAGAGCAAGGAATGTCGAGGAAAATGGGGAAAACAGAAAAATATGTTGAAAAGGTGGAATTGCTGAGATAATATGAATCTGAAGTTTCAGAAGAATCGGATACCTCTCGTTCTATAACAAGCTGTTCCTCGAATTCGGTGTAGTGGTTCATTCAGTAGAACGAATCTAACAAGAATTCAGAATTTCAATGAGATATAGATTTCATTAAAAAACAAAAAAAAACACTATAAATACTATCATAACGAAATTAATCGTTAAATCCTTAAGCGAAAAAATTGCACAACTTTATCGATTAAAATTTGAAATTATGTTTGAAAGTACACGCTGACTGTAAGAGAAGAGAGAAAAATTTATCGAATTCAATAGCATACAAGAAATATTCCCAAATTTTTCGCTATACCCTCGAACCACCACCTCTTAACAGAGTTAGGAGCAAGTTTGACGAATCAGAGTACAAATCGAGCGGAACAGAAATCGACACCGCGACTGAAATCCAATCGGGACCCGGGAACGGTGCGTATTCGGAGTTGACGTAAAATTGAGTTAACATCGAAAACAAGCAACTAGGAGTCGATTTAACAGGACCGTCGAAATTTGATCAGGCTCGATTCAAAGTTGAACATCTCCTTAATCGAGTTCGAGTAAACAGCATGAAACGAACACGTATTCCGCGACGGTTACTCTAATTGATTAAATTTATCATTTCATCAGGATTATAGCGCCAGAATACACCGAATGGAAAAAGCCTACATTGAATATCTAAATCAATCATTTGAAATTAAATGGCAAATATTCAACTTCCCACGAAATGTTCTCGGTTGTTGATAAAAATTTGCGTTCTTTCCCAGAAAATAAGATCGATAACCAAAGAAATGTTGTCGATTAAACAGATTTTATTTGCTATCTGAAAAAAGAAAATAAAACACAAAATAATATATCAATTTACGATGCCAGCAAGAATTCACAATAAACGCAATCTGCATATGTATGCGCACTAACTACAAAGTGTTATTGCGTACCGTATCCTATTCAAGACCTATATCATAATAAATTACATTTTTGTTTATTTTTCATTACGTACAATTATTAGGTGGACCGGAAAGTAATGTCGTTTTCTTACATTAAATTCAAACACACAAATTCTTAACGTTTCTTTATTTTTAATCAATGATTCAATCGCCCTCGTTACCAACAACCTTTCGCCATCTAGTATGCAAATTTTCAATGCCAAATCAATTAAAGTTAATTTATTTTTGAGCAAAATATCTAGAGATGGAATGACAGAAACGACGTTACTTTCCGGTCCCCCTAATATAATAAATTTGAACACTCTCGACGAAATAATTTACATCTATTATCTTTCGCTCTGTACTTTGTGTATCACCAGAGATGCAACATTCATTTCAATATTCATACGGTATGAATTTATGCAAAAACGTGGTGTATTTTTGTGTAACAAGTTTGAAAGAAGATCAAATCTGATCTAACGTCTCAGATATTTACACGATGACACGTGGAAAACAAGAAGTTCCGATTAAGCGGTCGGTTTGGCGAACGGTTGCGCGTTTCACTCGAATTCTCGGCCCCGAAACAGCAAAAGGACCCAAGGATTCGCTCGTGGACGGGCAAGAATGGCCACTTATCTCTACGGACAGGATTTATGAAACCCTCTGTTCCAGCGGCGGCTGGATAAGAGGCCGAGAGGACGACACAGCCTAGATCGTAGACACGCCGGATAATGCCGGGATTAAGAAGAACCATGGCGAAGACGGAACTCTCTTGCTCCGAGATTAAATATCGACGAACCGGAAGAAAGTTCCGATTCAATTAGCAACCGTGGCCCTTTGGTTGCTCCTGAAATTTGTCTTGAGATTAGGGTTACATTACTAGCGTTGCTATCATCACGTCATAGGTTTGTCGTTTCGAGTAACGTTAAGTTTGCCAATAAGTTGACGTACAATTATAAGTAATTGAGAACAAGACCTTCCTGGAACCAAAATCGTGGATTTCTTCTTAGATTGAAATTCGATTTGATTTTCTGAATCCAAAAGGTAGCTTTATTTGAAAAAAAGAAGAATGTAGAAATGATGTGAATGTAGGATACGATATGTTTCAACTTAATTATTCATATTTCAATACCTGCTTACTTTGATAATTGTCTTGAATAAATAGAACAATTTAACCGAGACAAATATGTTTAATTGGAATTACATAAAATATGAGAGGAACAGTTTTTAAGTGGAATGAATGTTAAAATGTTCTAAATTGAATTCGCAAAAAGATGGAAAGCTGCTTGGTCTGGCAATCATTTTAACCAATGTTCCTCATTAAGTGAGCTGTTTTCATTAAGGAAAGTACCGGGGTCCCGTTCTTTGCCTTACGAATTCATAGTTCCCTTTTTAGAGACTTAATTACCCCACTATTTATCTTCCATTTCAATGAAGCTGTGTTTCCTTAAGTGCCTTAACAAAGCAGCAATTTTTCGCGAAACTCCATCAAATGATAATCACGACGACCGCTTTTAATTACTCAAAGTTTATCTATGGCAACGACAGATCAGTTACATATTTAATAAATAAGATTTTAAACAAGATCTTCCATTCATGTTCTGAGTTCCTTAGCGTTCATTGATTTTTCAGTACATTTAACAATAAAAAGTCTATTATCCCCGCACATTTAACAATAGCAAACGTTTGTCTCCCAAACGCTTAAGATTGTCCTCTATGGTAATCTACTTAGTAGCGGACAAAAGTTGAAGACCAAAGGGTGAAAGAAAATAAATTAATTAATTAATAAGAAATAACAGTATAAATAAGATTTGTATTCTATGCTAATCGATAAATAGCGTTCCACCATAATAACGATAAAACTGAATAGATAAACAATATTCACGAAAAATTATATATTTTACATTGTCCTGTCGTCTTAAATTTTCATCCGCCGCTGTATCTGAACCGGAACGCACAGGAAAGCCAGGATACGTGAAAAATTGGAGCGTACATTCTACTTTTACAAAAAAGAGCCATCTAGAAATATGCTTTTCATTTCTGGTTTCGTATGATTCCTTTAATTCGAAATTTATAGACACGTTTCTCCGTCCGAAACTGATGCTATCCTCTGGTTCGTATCCTCCCCCGTAGCCGGTATCCATTGGCCCCGTTCCAAAACGCGAGTCTATCACCTCGTAAATTATTTTGACGCGTCCCGGGAATTAAACGTAACGCAAAAGTATTACACCCGATATCGGGAAGCCGCGCTCTCACGGATCCCGCGGGAATAACGCTCGTCGGCGTTTGTTGCTCGTGCATCGATCGCAGATATCGAATCGAACGAGATGACCATCGTACACGGGCGAGAGATCCGTTTTCTAATAAAGAGTAACGAATATTCTCGCAACGCGATAGAATTGTCGAAGAAACACTTGGTGATTAATTTCAACAGATTTTACCATTAACATCGTCGAACATCATTCGTTAATTTCCTCGCAGCATCGAAAATTGAATTGTTATCAATTTATCTTTCACAAGGTTAAAAATGGTAATTTAACACTAGATTCACGGACATCTCTCGTATATGTATCTCTAATATACATATACTAAGAGACAGGTATACATCGTACAGAATTTGAAATTGCAAAGCTGAGAGGGAAACAGATTAAGATATATTCGTATCACTCCATCGATAAAAGTCAATAAACGCTGCTAGGAACAATGGTAATCGTTTTTACAAATTTTGCTCATGAACCCGTGAAATTGACGGGTCCCGTAAACCTAGTGTTAAGCAAAACTATACCTAATGTCAAATCTGCATCTTTTTGATGGACTACTAATTTCTAAAAAACAAAAAATTCAAAAATATCGAAAGTCTCCGCAAAATCTATACTTTCAATTTTCAATGCGTGCAACAATAACGGTGGTCCGCAGATTTCATTAGATCGGAGCAAAAATCGATAAACATCGGAGGGAATAAAAACTGCGGAACCAATACTGCAAAAAACGTTTCTCTGAAAAATTTACCGGTTGATTTTATCGGAACAGTTTTTTCTCTTCGACGCATTTTACTCTTAATTTTCTGTGTGCGTGCGCTCCGTTGCACGCTGCAACGTGTAAAATTTTGTTCGTTCATACACCGTTAGATCTCTTGCATGAAATCGGTGGACAAACGAATTCAACCGAAGTCTATTCCGCGAGTTTGCCATATCGCTGTTCTTTTCCATACAACCTTTAATCCGTCACGGATACCATAGGAACCTTTTTTCCATGCTTTTACGTATTGTCCAAGCGAGATACAATCCCCGTATACAAACGTAGGATAAAGAGGTTCGAATGCAAATAGTGTAGGACAGGTACACGCAGGCTTATATTAATCGGATAAATTAGACCTAATCGCGTCATCGAATGTCGCCTAATGAATCTCTAACGAATGTCGCCCGGCGGGCATGCATCTCTTTTTATATGCATTAGCACAGGTGGTGGGGGTTTGCCGTCATCGAATGTTCGAGAAGGCGTTCTTTTTACCCATTAGGGTAAACCGTCATCGAACATTCGAGAAGGCTCCTTTCCACGCACCTGCGCTACCCGCCAGGACCGAACATTCGCGACGAACAAGCTACGAGCGCCACATACACACACTCACCCACACTCTCATCCACTCTCTCACGCTATGGCAAATTCGGCACCTCTACAATAGTAATTCTAATTTATCACAAATTTTCAATCAATCAATCAATTTTCAATTCAATTATATTCCTGGTGAATATAGCTAAAAGGTCTTTTGATAAATAGAGCAGAGGTGTTTACGAATTCATAGTGAATGTAAGTTGATGAAGGGGAGTTGAACACGTGCAACACGCAAAAGTATACGAAATCTCCAAAATAAAATAGATATTACATTTAGAAGGAGAAATTCTTTATTTAACTTCCATTTAATCGGTTGTGCTTATAAAAATTCACAGCCTATTTACCAATCTGAAATCTGAAGCACCCCTATGAGCTCGTATACCAACAGAGTAATATTTAATTCCGCAATATTTTAATTTAACGAAGTCAAAACAAACCATTCCATCCCTCGATTTACACAATATTTTTTATTCGCACCATTATTCAACTTACCACATTCTACCAAAATGAAAAATAAATTCTTACACAGCTCTATAAATCACATCGAGCTAACCCTTTTCAGTTAGCTTATCGTGGTAAAGTACGAAAAAAGGGTTGAATGAAAATTTTTTACTCCATCATCGTAACTTCAATTACTGCTGCTTCTGTTAAGCAGTGTACTGCAGAATACCTACATTCTTCCAAAAGCTTGCGAAAAAGAATACACGGGTTAACGTAGGTGGCCTGGGTGTCCGACGTACAGTAACGAACATGAGTTTAAAACAAGAAGACAATATAAGGTATAGCATCATAGTTTATAAATATTGTCTGTTCATTCATTTTTATTGTTAATAAGGTAAAATATAGTTTTTTTTTTATTAATGCAGAACACGAAATTTGTTTACTGTACCATTTCTCATATAGTAATTGTTATATTATAACTGATGAATCTTTATACGTATATATATATGTATTATTGATAATGTAGTTACCTATATGTAAATGTACAATGTGTATTGAACATAACGATACCTAATGTCCAATTAGGCATCATTTGTAATCATATGTAACTTATAGTCTAAAAATATCCTTTATAGAGTAAGCACATGTCTGTATAACAAGTTTGTCGCTATATATAAAATTAAATCACTGTAATAGTAAAACCACGCTCTGCTACATTTGCTCCACCTTAAAATTATCATTAATTACTTCATTTTTGTTGACTTTCTGGTGTTAAACTTTTGTCCGCTGCTGTATAACGCGAACGCTTCGACCGTGCGACTCCCGGCGTTTGCATAATTAGCAGAGATTTTGTCCAGGTCGTAATGAAGTTCGCATTACAGTCGGTGAATCTGGAGGGACATGTCGCGCGTACCCTACTAAATTATTTCGCCAACCGGGTCAGCCGGATGATACGGAGGATTCGTTCCTATTCAACGCTAAAAACATCCCCTCTAATTTATTTAACCCCAGACACGTAACAGGCCTTCGACCTTCATCCACCATAGAACGAACGGGTACACGTGTGTAACCCTTAACTTATTAAAAACATTTTCATGCGACCATGTGTAAGCACGAAACCATGACACTTGCAATTCATGGAAATTAGAAGACACGTTGCTATCTGACGTTGGATCGATAGTTTTCACGATAAACGTACTGATACCAGAATTTTATGTAGTTATGGGAAATTTCAGGGGAGAACTACACGTAGAGTACATCTTTTCATAATACGAACTATCCTAAATAAAATACGCGCTGCAATATAAACGGGTGAAGCAAATTTCTGAATGACAACAAAAATCATGACTAAGCTACAGAATTTTAAACACGAGAAATTCAAAACATTCCGATAATTAACACGGGTACATTGTAATGTTTATAAAATAAAGAAGCTCTTCGTTCAGACGTGACTTTTTCAGTTACATTCACAAAAATACCGCGCCAGGTTGCATAAAAATCCGCGTTCTAGTAAAACTCGCGATTCGCCTGTCACGTTGAAAGAAAAACGTACACGGCGCCTTAATACAGGCAACGGTCTCTTTTTAGCCTAGCCATCGCAGACTCTGGCGAATGTTATCGTTTTGAATGAAAACACGTGGGATTCGGCTGAAAGCCATCGCCGCTCTTCGAAGCTTCGCTACTGCACGCGAGGTAATCCGGAACGAGAAAAGCTTGCAAGATACTCAACTAAAAGCCGCCCTCTGCCAGATTAGTTATCGCAGCGAAACGGTCGCGACCTCTATCTTCGCCGGTTTCCTATGCTCGCGCGATCATCGATTTTTCCCCGTGAATCTGAGAGAGAAACAAAGGGTTCCTTCCTCGTTCGTTTTATTTCAACGACATTCGGTGCCTCTGGCTATCCAGGGACGTTCGCCAGAGTCCACCGGAGATGCTCTCTTCCACGAAATTTCTTTTTGCACGACGGACTCGTGTCTCCGAAGAAAAAGCTCTCTCGGTTCAACGGCCGGCTGCCACTTCGATTTCACGCTCCACGGGAACCCGAAGCCGCCGGTTGTTTCTATTTGTCGCCGCTCTTATCGTTTCTATGTATGAGTAAATATCGGAAGAAGGGTGGCCGTAAACGGCGCCCCTAAACATACCGGCCGAACTAATGGAATTGCTGACCAGATTAATTCCTGAATTTCGGGGGGACAGAGAGCATCGAGTTCAAGCTGGACCATCGGACACGTCGCCTTTATTGGACTGGTTCCTTCGATATTGCTTCGTCAGAAAGAATCGACGGGAATCCGTACCGCTTCCCCATACTATGCCCAGTCGAATGTTTTCGGGAGGAAGTTAGGCAATATTACGTAATATTTGTTAAAAGAGATCACGACGGGTCATCAATAAATTAAAGCGTAATCCTTATTAAAAAGAAACAACGGAGAATAATAAATTTACTTCGAAATTCGCATAACAGTTTAACGAGTTGGAGAAAATTCGTGTAAAAATTGATTAATCGATTTTTCCAAAAATTAAACCTGGAATAGTATTATAATCCAATAAAAGTGTTCTCAACGGTTCTTTATCCCCATTTTTCCATCCGTACCGAAACCATTTCTCATATTCACTGAAAACTTTCCTCGTCTTCGTTAAAAATTCCCTAACAAAATTTAAGACGCACAGATCTTTCCGAACGATCTTTCGACCCAAAATTACAATTCCCATTAATAATATGCAATCAACCGAAGATCCCTTTGAAAACCTTGGAACTTGTTCAACGTCTCAACCATCCAGCCGTGTATCTCTCCTGGAAATCTCCAGGAACATCCTCAAACTCGAATCGGAACGCCAACGGCAACGGGATTCGAGGGTCGATTACCAGAACTGTGGCACGAAAGAAAGGGGGCAAAAAGAGTGAAGAACGGGGGGGGGGGAGTC
Source organism: Tetrapedia diversipes (assembly GCA_033822845.1). Lineage (NCBI taxonomy): Eukaryota > Metazoa > Arthropoda > Insecta > Hymenoptera > Apidae > Tetrapedia > Tetrapedia diversipes. The sequence goes on along the minus strand of JAOPTO010002413.1, from coordinate 626,365 downwards.
TGAAATGAATAACCCGAGGACAATTGGCCGGCATCGCAAGATGCGCTTTATTCCGTGACACTTGGCACCCCACGCTACTGCGAGATGTAAATTCAACGACTTTTAAGAACGTTCCCGCGCGGCTATTACAATATATCTCCCGACCGTGTTCCAGGGCACCGCGAGGCTGGCAACATGGTTCCTCTAACCGGGAAACGTAATACGGTTCGCGGACCAGCAGCAGTCTGTGTAAATCGGTAGTAGTTTCTTAATTTCATTTTCATCCGGCTGCCAGAAGACACGGAAACCTCAACGAGTGAATAGCGACAGGATTCTCGGGTTCAACGTGTACCAAACGAATATCAAAACGAAAGGTGTTTTGCTCTGTATACTATAAGGAATTGGAGAACTGTAAGTTGGTGAGTGAAACGGAACATATGTAAAACGGGTATTTCACTCGTACTATTCTATATAAATTTTCTTTATGCGAAACACGATCTTGTAGAAATGCGATCGAGTGGTTACGATTCTGGGAAAATATGAAAAGTGGTTGAGTTGAGCGATGGCCGTGTGAACGTAGAATGTTTGGGCTAGAGTGTTTCTAAGGCGCGAAAGATGAACGCTTGAGAAAATGTCGGGACTAAAGAATTTTGAACGAACCTGAACAAATGCATCGAGTGAGAAAGTGCGAGCGCGAAAAAAAAACAAATGCGAAAAAGTGAGATTGTGAAAGAAGTAAGAACGTTGAAGTTGTTAAGTTGAAAAGTTATTTATACTATTGAATTATATACTATTAAATTGTTACTATTAAACTACTTCTTATTTTAAATATATATATTATACTCTAACAATTTCACTTTATTTTACTCACACATCAGCTCTATCATCATCTCTACTAAATAAAAATTACGAAATTTCATATAATATTGATATACAGTCACAGTAGCGGACAAAAGTTTAAGACCAAACTGTCGAAGAAAACAAATTAATTAATTAATTACTAAGAAATAGCATGATAAATAAAATTCGTACTCTATGCTAATCGATAAATAATGTATTATCATAATAAAGATAAAAATAAATTTATAAACAAATATTTGTATACCATAAAACTATGTTTTGCATTGTCCTGTTGTCTTAAACTTCTGTACGTTACGGTAGGTCAGTTAGCGTTCTGACGAACTACACTGTACCGTGCCAATATGTACGGTCCAATACCTAAAGATGGATTTTATGGGTACGACATGGGTAGAGTTAGCTGGAAACATCTTTGTTACCTCTGTGTCTGCTAGGGGAACTATTTTCACCTCGACAGTATGTAGGATTGTAATAGCAGGTATTCGGAAACAATAAAATTAGCCCTTCGGAAATTTTCTCGGAGGACGCACACGATGGCCGTCCCGGGGAATTCCCGTGACCGATACACGTGCTCCGAGCATAGAAAAGTGGCACATATGGAAACGTTTTGCAACGACAGCGGAAACTCTGAAATAGGAAGAAACGAACGGGGAGGGGCTAGTGACGTTGGAATTCCCAAGAAGTTGAAGGAAACCCATAGGCATACAATCTTCGTTTAAATACGTCTAGCATTCTATTTATACGAGTAACGTAAACAGCATTCGTCAAAACTATGCATAAGGTACAAGTTTCCTTAGCCAGTAAAATGTTATTTGAAGAAATAAATAATTTTTGATTTAAAAATTAACGCTTTATTTGAGAAAACTTTCCTTTTCTTAAGGAATAAATTTGCATACGAGATTTGAGAATTATGCGAAAACTTGTCAACCATTCAAAGGTTAAAGACAAAAATGTTTTCTTATTATTATTAACTTAAAGTATTTATCTGATTAATTCAATTTTTCCAAGTGAACTCAACAAATAACCCCTCGTTATAACTACGAATACACAGAAACTTGTTCGAAATAAACCGTAATAAAACTGAAACCCGTTAATATTGAGCGCACAAAAGTAAAGCGTTACCAATTTGTATTTCACGTCTCTGTCGAAACGCTAACAGCAGTTAATCGTCGAAATGGCGATACGGCCAACCTCACTTTTAATTTCCGTCGCAAACTTCTGGTCATTACGGCACATTGAATTTTGAACTCTGGTCGTTTTCAATAAATCTAATTAATCGGATATCGGCCACAGAGGGAAATAATAATCCAACGAACAAGAACGGCTGTGCTTTAATGTCGCGTCCATTACGAAAATTAAATCAAACGATATTTTCACGAACATTAAAACACCATATGATTAAACCCCCTGTTAAATAAATTTACATAAAACAAAATACATATACTTATACAACCATATTTACAATAGACATAGATATCGGAATACGAATTAAATCTCTATATATATTTTATCAATTTTACAGATATTTATAGATATGTAGTATACTTGTATAGTACATTTATAGATACTTATATATTTTCTTATTAATGTCACTTATTCGCGAACGCTTTATATAACTCGTATATTAGACGTTGCACACACATTTGTCAATTTGTGTGTGTCTCTGAAATAACGAGGTTCTAAAATTGGTTGAACTTTAAAACGGCTCGATTTAGACTACGCGCTATCGATCATACGAACCTGGAAGGAAAATTTAATAAACGTGGCTGGCAGTCCAGTCGAAAGCTCCATTGTCTGACGCCGGTGTGTTAGAGAGACGCGATTGTCAAGAAGAAAAAGCAGCAACAAGACGCGGTTCTTTCGACGCTTCCTTTGGAAAAATTACAAGGAACGAAGCCGTAGGAAAAGGACAACAATGAAAGAGGATGGCATCGTAGCGAAAGAAAAAGGAGGAAAAGACAGAAAAGAGGTGAATAATGGAAACAAGACGGTGGAAAAAAGATGAGGATTGCGGCGAGAGGAAGGGAAACGCGAGAAGGGGATGAGAAAAACCGCAAACAAGCGTGCTCAAATAACGGGACGTAAGATTTGACGAATTTAGGAGGAACGAAACGAGCACGCCCAAGACAAACCGAAGAAAGTTGGGGGAGACAAGTTAAGGGAACAAAGTACGGTTGATGAAATTGGAACCGGTGGACGATATAAAGGTAAAAGATACTTGTGGACCTAAAAGAGATGATACTTCGACGTGGAAAGGAAAGTTTTGGTTGATTCTACCAATTCTCTGCAAAATTCTATTTAGCAAAATTAAAATATCTTTCAAGACACGAAAAATGTTTCACGTTCATTTGCTATTGCATGAACGTGAAAAAGGTACAGCGATAATTCTACCGGTGAACTTGAAACGATAAATGTGTAAGAAAAATCGAAAAGGTATTTTGAATTGAACTTGTTGTCGCATATCTAACGTAGAAAAATTTACAAGATAACTCCGCGTATTAAATCGTTGGAATAATAAATGAAAATACTTAAAACCAAATAGTGTAAACAATTCACCGATTTTATCGATCTATTATAATAACAGAAAAGACAGGACTAATAGTATTGCAAATAAGAGGTTTTTGTCCTTCACCTTTTTATGGTACCATGTACTTTTATCGATAACATACGACAAAATTTGTGTGTCTTATTTTCAGTTTATTATTTTCCATATTTGAACCCCTTGCGTAAATAGTAAATAATATTTACTCATGATTTAATGAAATAGTATTTCCAAATAATATTTACTCGTGCAAATATTTCAATGTTTACTATTTTATAAGAAATTATTTAAAATTTTCCCCAGCTCTGCACAAAACCGAGAAAAAAGAAAAAAACACGTAGAATAACGACACACTGGACATTATCCAATAAAACGAGGTTCAACGTCGTCATTGAAATTGTTCGGAGGTCTCTGTCACGAGTGTTCAAATTAAATTATAATCAAGCAAAATTCATGCGTCAGCTCTCGCGATCGTGTCATTAACGGATGATTATTATAGCCGTTCCTGTTACAATCGCCGCGCAATCGATCATACAACAATAATTGAAAATTAACGACTGATAATCAGCCAGCGGGCACGCGATGAAACGGTTCGCTCGCTAAGTCGTCCGCGTACTATTACGATGCCCGTCTCATCAATCGTGACCAATAAACGCGAGGGGCCGATCACTGTTGTGACTCTGCGTCCGGATAATTTCACGTTCATTAAGTAGACTGCGAATCGACCGTGCCGAAATTCACTTCGAAATGCATTGTTTCGGAACGTAAACACTGTCCATGTGCAATTGCGCTAATTTATGCGATTACCATCTGGATACAATGTCCATTTCTAGTTATTAAGACATTTGATCCACTTCTATTTACAATAACGGACAAAAGTTCAAGAAGAGAGGACAATGCAAAAATATAATTTTATGGCATGCAAATATTGTTCATACTATATATATATATTTTTATCGTCACTATGGTAGAACACTATTTATTGATTAGCATAGAATACGAATTTTATTTATCGTGCTATTTCTTATCAATTAATTTATTTATTTTCTTTGACCCTTTAACGTTAAACTTTTGTCCGCTACTGTATTAAGACACTAGAACTGTTGAAAAACTGCGGTAACTCGTGAAACTGATTAACTTCGCTGTTCTCCTCGAAATATGAAACTTTAAAAATATGAAATTTATAGACACGGTTAAATGCTGTTTATCGTGTAACCGTAAATATACTAATATTTTTCTTATTAAATTCATGTAGTATCTCTTGAATGTATACACATATAAAGAGAACAGCGAGAAATACAGAGAAGTTGGAGGATAATAAATGTAGGAGCCACAAATTACCCATGGATTTATTAACTTTTATTGATACTAATTAGGATTTAAGATTATGAAGGCTTAGTGGCGAAATTATTTCGTGGGGCGGCACTGCCTGCGCGATTTTGTCACGAGATGATGTTGTTCGGCATAAGACGACCGTGTTATTAAAAAAGCCCTTCCTTTGTTCATTCCGTGCGCAGTGTATATGTATTTATAACTTAACTCTCTTTTTGTATTATTTTAATAAATATAATTATCTGTTAATTATTTCCTCCATAAATCAAAATATAACTATTGATTATTTCTACCTACGTTTTATGTTATTATGACCATTACGGGAGGAAAAAGTTCATTAATATCATTATCATCATTCGCAGCATTTATTTCCCTTTAATGTTTTCAATAAGTATTCCGGAAATATTGGAAATGTTCAATAAGTATTCCGCAAATAAATATCATTTGAGAAAGATATTTATTTCGAGTACACATTTCCATTATTAATAATCCTTCGTATTTATAACAAATGATATGCTTACATATTTTTCGATGAGCACATTTTGCAGAGGACACGTAATTTTCGAACTGGATATAATTACTCGTGATACAGTACCGGTGAAACAACAACGAAATCCCTCAACACGCATTACAGCACTTTTCCTGCTGATATAATGCTTTTAAAACAGTATCCACCCGTCTCGTAAAACACCAAAAATCATTTATCCGAAAAGTGCCCTCGAAAAATGTCACGCGTTATGCAACGCCTAACGCGTTTAATTAAATGTACCGTTTGACAGATCATTTAAAAAGGGCATGCTTAATACAGCAGAACCTCTTTTATCCAAATAGCATACAATTTTTCTTCAGACCACAATGTACGCGTAATAAGTATACGCTCAACCCTCGAACGAGTGTCAAAATTTATAAGTATTACCATTAGTATGTAAGGACGTGGAATATGTAAAGTAAATAAGACAATGCTGTATGTCTTTTATCGCTTTCAGAGCATCGATCAGCGTGTTCCCCCAAAAACTATAAATATGCCAAAAGATTGGATAGAGCGAACGGAAAACACTCCTATGCGCCATCTTTTTAACGACGCATAGTAGAGAACACGAAATGATTAAAGCGTTCATCACGCATGTATACATACACTAACTACGGTAAGAATTAACCCTTTGACTACTATAGCCGCGTATATGAGTCTAACGAAAGCTACTCGTGTGAGCTATGGACGCATATCCGAAAGGGAAATCAGGGAAAGGGATTTCGCATCCTGACGAAAGTTACTTGCATGGAATAATATGCATTTATTAAATTTTATAATGCAAATAATATGCATTTATCAATTTTTATTAAATTTTATAATGCAAATAATATGCATTTATCAATTTTTATTAATTTTTATAATGCGAATAATATGCATTTATCAATTTTTATTAATTTTTATAATGCGAATAATATGCATTTATCAATTTTTATTAATTTTTATAATGTGAATAATATGCATTTATCAATTTTTATTAATTTTTATAACGCGAATAATATGCATTTATCAATTTTTCCTCGTTCCCATTTAGAGCAACACAATTGCTAATAGAGCACTTCGACCGGGAGTATTTAGCAGTCAAAGGGTTAAATTAAAAAAAAAAAGAAAGGAAACATAGGAAAGTATTTGATCATTCATGCAGGTCATTGTAACAGCGATTCCGCTGTACTCGTTTCGCGATGCATTCCTCGAGTTCATCATCAAACAAACGGGTAAATCAGCATCTGTGCCAGATATTATACGCTTCGTGCTCTAATATTTCCGGCTGAATAATTTCACACCAAATATGAAATTATTAGACGCCCGAATCGAACGAGCAGAACGAAACGTATCGGCACGGCGCGACAGTGTGCGCCGGTTTATGCGATTACCGTTTTGATAAGGACGAATATGATTTATCAACGGGTTTGCAGCGTCCAATTTCATTCACAAATTCGCGCGAGAACAGGTATAGATATCGGTTGGCACGACCGGATCCACTGATCCTGATTTTCTAGTTTGTGCTTGTTTTAGGGAGCTTGTTTATTCGCGCTGCTAATCTGTTTACTCGTAACGTTCGTAAAGCACGTAATTTCCTGTTTGATGCTAATTATAATTACGTTTGAAATTTACGATACGTATTATGTCTCGGTGTTATTAAACACTTGCAGATATCCGATTGCGTTGATGTGAATATAAAAATTAGGTACCTACACCGTGGATAATAAGCTATGATGAATTGAGATTGTATGGAGGATACTTTGGGAAATATCGAATGACAAATGTTGAAGGATACAATAGGTTTGAAAACTGTGCTTCCGTGCTTTGCAAAATTATAAAAACATAAATTTAGCGAAAGCAATTTTTTCTCACAACGCTTTTACTGATCGTATCAATCAGAACCTCCTTTTTTGGAGACATTGAGAATGAAAGTTAGCAATCTCAATTATCACTAATTATACATGATTAAACAATTATTGCTAATCTCTCTGGTGAACTAATTATCGTAAATTACAAACAATTACTAACCACTGATCAACGATAAATCAACTTAATAATTATCAATCAATCATCGATCAATCATCACTAATTATAATCATTATCATACAATCGACTATTCTCGAAGTATTCTTTCAATATCTATAAAACATTTCTATTCTTTAAATATGCAGCCATAACTATTCTTTATGTAAATCTCCTCCCTTACGATAAAATTTCAGGGATGGTCACAAAAATATAATAATTCAAAATATAACAAATAACTAAAGTAACTGAAATAAAGAAACAAAGGCTGCATTTCCACAGATTGTGAACCTATCACTGACCAAGTCAAGAAAATTGTAACAGTTAAGAAGCCTTGCGCCGTCGTATCGAAACGCTAACCGTGTCCCCCATTATGCCTTCGAAGAAGGCTCGATGTAGGGGCAGGAAATTTACGCGCGAGCAAACACAGGGACTTGGTAGTCCCTTGAAATCCCGACGAAAGACGAGCCAGGATTGAACAATAGATAAATGCACTTCCGCGAGGCGTGAAGCGCCTAAACCTTTGCCGTGCGACTCGCTGAAACCGGGACCCTGAAACAACCGGCGGAGGGAAGTGGAAATGGAAAAGCTTGGAAACGTGAGTCACGCTCCAACGTTCGGGAACTTTTCCTTGCCGAAAAAGAACGCGCGAAGCGAACGGCCACTTCGATAGACGAAGAACTTCGTAGGAGACTGAGAACATGTTCCGTTTCTTGTTCCTTCGTTTTTGCTTCCCGTTCCTTTCGTTTTGTTCTCTTCGTCGTGCTAGCGCCGGGTATTCGGGATCGAGAGAACCAGATAGATCAATTATGTGTACGTAAGAGGTGCTTATCGTTAGTCGGGTTGTTCGGAAAATTCGCGGTGAATTTGAAATAAAAAAGAATAGACGCTTCGATGCAACTAACTTTTTATTCAACGATAAGATCGTATGCTATTTCTGTTTCGAGAACTTTTCGCTACGTCGAAGGTAACCGGAAAGTTCCGTTTCCCTAAAAGGTATCAGACGGTTTACCTGGGATAAACAGAATTTTTATTTTGCAAAGAACTTCAGTGTCTGTAGCTACCTTTTCTTTCTAGCGGAAAGATAATTTATTATTACCGGCTTCGCGAGTTTTCTTTTTCGCCCTTTCAATCTTCGTTTTATTTAAATCACCTTTGAGAAGTACGGAAAACTCAATGAGAAATTATTAATAGGAAACAGAGATCATTGCTCGCAAAATTTGCACGTTCCCGGTTATATTTACCTGCCGGTTTCAAGGATTCCATGAAATTTAAAAATAGCCACTCCATCGGACGAATTTGATGAAAAACCAGGTCAGCGGCAGCAGATACCGGACAGGAATAGAGGAGTCAAGAAAAATGTTTGCAAAACGGAGAGATCGATACCGCCAACAAAACGTGTAACAAAAATATCGAAAGGAAAATAGTACGATTAGCCAAGATTTTTCCTCGATATTTTTCGACCGCTATACGGAGAAATTGGATTTGTTATGAGTGACGAAGAGTCGTTTCGAATTCTTTACCGTTGAACAGAAACTCGAAAGATGAACGATTCCCGAGGAAACCGTGAAATTAACGTCGCTCCGGTTTTTTTTCTCCGCCGACAGTGAATTATGGAATGCGTGGGGTATTGTTTCCTCACAAAGCATGCATAGAGATCCGTGGCCCCACGATGCGCGACCTCGTTTTTAATAATTAAACAAACAACACGTACGCGGAACGGCCCAACGGAACGAACACGTTGGTACACCTAAATGCCACCGCGAGGAATAATTTTATAATGCGGCGCGAAATTCGTTCATGACAAAACTTTCCTACGGTATCGTTGCGAGAAACAGGAACGTATAGGATGTAAAACACACGCTTGAAAATGCTTATTTCATCGTAGAGAGCAACGTCTTCGATTCAAACGGAAAGGTAAACGTTTCTGATCAGAGCGAAGTCCTCGTGTCGTTTCAAGTCAAAGGAGATCAAAGAGTTTGTTTTGAATTTACCGACAGGAATCATCACAAGAATTTAAACGATGTTTTGAATCAAGTATGAAGGTAAAATTCCTGTTAAAATTATTTCTCCAAGAAATATCCTTCTTAAAACGGTATAAAGAGATGTAATGAACATTCTAGACTATGAAAGCCTTAAAATCTCCATTTATTTAAATTTATTTCACGATCTCTAACTATATGCAAGTAGCCAGATACGAAAAAAATGTAAAGAGGGTGCTTAAAAATTAACGCCGTATCTCTGATGTTTCTGAATTTCAAAGAGGGTAATTACCTTAACTTAAAGGAAAATCTTAAGATGCTTGAAGTAAAGCGAAAAGTGAACACCGAACACGCAGAATCGTTCGTTTAAATCGGCCGGATATCGTCCAACCTTCCGCCGATCTTTTCACTTTTCCCGTAAACGATCAGGACGTTTTCATCGTTACCCGTGAACGTATCAGTGATTTTATGAAACAAGATCTACCCCAACGATCGCGCACCGATTTATCCAGGCTGGTAGCTGGCAAAAAAATTCCTATCCAATTTTCCCGGTATCTGTGTAATTTATCTACTCTAAAATATCAACCCCGGTATTACCTCGTGAGATGCGATCTCAACGATACCGTTAGCGTTACCCTAGTCAACTGCTGCGAACGCTGCAGCGAAAAAGACCGTGCACAGTCAGTAACGAAGCTTGCCGTACACTGATTAAATTTTAAATATTAAAGCAAAAATGAGGACGTTCAACGTAAAATTCCACTGATTTCAAATTCGTGCAGATTTGCATTCTTAATTTATTCACATTCCCGTATAAACAGGCACAAGAGAAAACATTTGTCTCTTCTTCAGAATTCGATTTCACCTATTTCAAGAACCGATCAACCCTCTCATTATACACCTGGACGAATCTGTAATTTTCGTCTACTCGGATAAATTCACAGGTACAGCAGCGAACGAAAGTTTAAGGCGAGAGGACAATGTAAAACATAATTTTATGGTTCGCAAATATTGCTTATCATTTTTATCATCATTATAGCGAAGTGTTATTTATCGCTTAGCATAGAATACAAATTTGATTTACACTGTTATTTCTTATTAACCCTTTAAGCGCTGAATACTCTTGGTCTAAGTGCTTCGAAGAAACAGCGCTATTGCTGAAGACGGAGTATTGTTACTCGTACACAGACAATCGCGTTGTAGTAAGCGAAAGATCGGAAAAATTGGTAAATTCATATTTTCGTCTGTGGTACCTACGAGCAACTTTCGTCAGCATTAAAAGGTTAACGTCGAAACGTGTGGCCACGGAAAAAGTCATAAAGAGAAGAAAACAAAAATTGACAAACGCACATATGCGTATCCATAGTTCCTACGAGCAACTTCCGTCAGACAGACGACGCATATATGCGCCCATAACACTTAAAGGGTTAATTAATTAATTTATTTTCTTTCATCCTTTGGTCTTCAACTTTTGCCCGCTACTGCATATCTCATACATCAACAACTCTACGTTCAACATCCAATCCCATTGTTTCACCCTCCTCTGTGCATTTCAACCCGATTTCCGCGAGCCCCGTTCCACGGAACGGACCCAGAGGGCGACCACCGTCACCGACGACGATTTATGAAGACGGCGGCAACTTTTCAAACTCCCAAACGACTTCTCGCGCTATACCAGCCAATCACTAGTTCCCTGTCCGCGATCGCGCCAATTATAATAAGAATTTACGAGCGAGCGGAACGAGCAGCTATCGATAAAGCGCTATAACCAAAGGGCTCCGCTCGATTCTTCATTTTATCCGGCCCGATCGCGCCTCCCCCTCTCGCCCCCCCCCCCCTTTCGCGGAATGTCTGATAGGATTTACGAGGGTAATTACGCGCTTCCTATTCGCCGCTTCTGCCGCAGACCGAGCAGCGGAGCCGCTCTTCCGCGAACGGTCCCCCCTCTTATTTCCATTATTCTTATTCCGTTCCCGTTCGCCGCTCCTGGCGTCTTCCAGCCGAGTTTGCCCGAGTTTTTCTCGCCCCTGGCCTGGAGAAGCGTTCGGCCGACTTGGACATCGGGGAGCTCGGTTATCCGCGCCACTCGAACTGGCCCGGGTCGATGCGCGTTTCCATCAGAATCGCAAAAATCGAAAGCGCGAGGTCTGCTTCTGTTTCCGGCGAACGAACGGCTGTTCATCTTTCGCGATAGTGGCTTTGAGCGGTTTGAATGGTTGGAAACGCTAAAGGGACTCGAAACGCGTGTGTCAGTGGATAACCGTTCGAGGTATCTGAAAGGCGAGCCGACTCGTAGGATGCCATACATATTGTAGGATATGAGGGTGAAGGGGAAAAACACGAGTCTTATAAACGAGAAAGTTAACGATTTATTCAAACACACACACAACAAAAAGAACAAGAATCTGAACGGCACTGCTTTCCGCGACTGTTCTTCTCAGGAGCGCAAAAAGCTACTGCCGCCAAATTTGCAGGTCGCAACAAGTTTACCTAAAACAATCGACTATCGACATGGTGGCGAGCCGTGTCATCTTTATAACGGCTATTTTACGGAAAAATACTATGTCATTCCGTGGAAAAATCCTATAATATTAACCCTTTGCACTCGAGAGGTGACTACTAGTCGTCTGATGATACTAACTTCAAACACTTTCAAATTTGAAATATTTACTATGTTTCTCCTGTATTGTGTTATTTAGTTTAGTTAAGTGATATACTAAAATATATATGACTACTTAAACTCTGAGTTTGACTAATAAGTAGACTAACTAAAGTGACTCTGTGACTCGTGTGAACGATAAATTTGTGTACCTCATTCATTCCTTAGATCATCAGCCGAAAAATGCAATACCTTAATGAATACCATTTATCTATTACCAGTAAAATTGTTTATGTTTGGGTTCCAATGAAAATGAAACTTTCCTAGAAGTTTCGTTTTGCGTGAAAATGCGACGTGATAATAGGTACAAAACGGGAAAAAAATGTATACAACTTATGCGTATTCCCTTCTTAGCAGTTTCTTAGAATTCAAAGGATATTCAAATGAATGATTATGTATCTAATAATCTAAGAAATGTTCAACTACTTTTCACAATCATATCCAGGTATCTTAGTCCCGTTTCACGAATATTTAGCAGTTTCATTATCCATTATTCATTGATCTACGAGAAGGATCGATACGGTTCAACCGTACGACCTGGTGAAATAAAAAGCGCATGGTTTTATAAGCTGTCGGTTGTTACGCTAGCTCCCACTTCCGTCTACCTTTCAACAGCTCCGATCACTCGGTATCACGATAAATCTCATCCAGCTATGGCTCCAAGGAGAATTCTTCGCCTTTCATTTCGCGTTACTATGATCTCACAACGATATACGCGTATCTCGTTTACCTAAGCGCTATGCGTCACCATCGTAGCAAGTGAACTGTGTATTTTTATGCAAATTCACACCTTTACAACATAACTGAAAAAAAAAAAAAAAAAAAATGGAACGTAACCTGAGGTTTATCTTTTGAAATGTTATTATAACAAGTACTTTGTTCAGGATATCTTGGACATCTCTGTGTAACATATCATTTTTTAAATCGAAATTTTTTGCGATCGCATTAAAGTCTGACTCTTTGTAATAACTAAAAAATTTCATTAACTATAAATTATATAATAGATAATAATTAATAATGAAATTCAAAAGATATGCAATAAAATATTTAGGTAAAATAGAATGAAACACTTGAGTTTGATTTTGGATAAGAAAAGGGACTCAATCATTTGATTCAATTAAGAAATTATTGTATAGAGTATAGAAAGCGTTAAGGGCGAAATTTGAAACAAATTAATTCATATCGTAGCTTTCATTATGTCTATACATTTCCACAATATTTCCGTTTCCTTAGAATTTTGTCGCGAAAAATAAGTAAAAAACTGATACTGTTATTAGCGTAGATGATTCCACGTTAAAATAATTGCTGTTGCTGTTTTTTGCACACTGATTCTAATTACACGTATTTTCAATCCAAAGTGTGCCATGCAACATCCAAAGTAATTTGAATAATTACGGGTAACAGTATATACGAAGCGATCTTGAGCGAGTAAATGTTCGACAAAAAAAAAAAATGCAAAACGCTGAACCATTATTATTGCAATATCCAAGTTATAATACACGCATTATAAGCTTTTCTCGTGAACTTTCGAAACAGTGAAGAGGTTAAAGAACAGTTTCCCAACACGCGCCTCGGCAATTGAATATTTCACAAATCTCATAACCGAAATTTTCTGCTACGCGTTACAGCCAACCGAGAATCGTACAAGTCTCATAACCAAAATTCTGTAACAGAAGTAACGTAAAACTAAGGTTACGTAGAACGGAAGTAAAATAAAACGCGCAGCAGAATGAAATAAAGTAGGAAAGTTCGGAAGAGCAGAGAAAATTGCCGCGGGTGCAGAGGCGCAATTGTTGCGACTTCCGCAAACGTCGCACGCTTCGATATTACGTTGCTCTTCCGCGTCTTTAGCATTCGTTTAGAGAACTTCCACGCGACCTGTCGCGTCCAACTGCGACGGGACGAATGCAAACGACTTTGCACAAGAAACTGCACGGCCACGGGAGATCCGATCTACCTTTAATTAGCGGAATTATCAGAAAACACGTTATCGTTTCCCGTGAATGCCTTCAGGCTCGATTTGAAACAAATCTCTGCTCTTCCAAGAAACTCCGGCGACCTTCTAGGAAATCTTCGATACGCACGTTCTTTCTTTATCGTTGAACAACTACGATTCTCTACAGATTTCTTGAATTGAACTTCGTAAAGGTATTTAAAGGTACTTTAAACACGGTCGACAAAACAGGAACAAATCTAATTAATTTAAATTTGGTCACGAAAGTCGCCATACGGTTGACAAATTTACGATATTTAAAAAAACAAGGATTTCAAACATTCTTAGACGTTAATTAAAAAGATTCTGAGGAAATAGTACCAACTGTAAAATTTGTCTGCCAGAAAACATAAACAACTGGAAACAAAATCATGAAATCTACTATAGAGTTACCAGAGACATATTAACCGTTTGCAATCGAGGTGTGACTGTTAGTCGTCCAATAATACTAACTTCAAAAATGTCAAAATCGAAATATTTGCTAAGATTCGTCTACATTGAACGTCATTTATTTTGGTTAAGAGATATACTAAAATTTGCATATATAACTATTTAACCCCCGGGTCTGATTAATAAACGAATTAAGTAAAGTCTGAAAATTTGCGAAACTATTATTCGATGACTATTAGTCACCTCTTGAACTCAAAGGGTTAAACGACGCCCAAATTTGTTACGATAATTATTAGAACTATCGCAACCACCAATTTTATTAACTCGAACAGATCACAGGGTAATTTAATTTAAGGGTAGCTTCAATTTTCGTGGACTTGTGTTTTCGGTTTATTTATATCCCCTTGTAAACAAACATATTCAGTTTCCCATAATCCATCTAGTTTTACCAAGTAAACCGAGCAACGTGATTTTTGTTTTAAACGTTCGGAATTTGCCTGGAGACATCCGCTACCGGTGGTACATCGGGATACTGATTTCGAATTCGTAGCGTATCATCTCGAAGCCAAGACACTTGCAACAGAGCAATTCTGATATGCGAGTGGATGTTGGCACGGCAGACGTAACGTCGGTGCCAGCGCTGCAACTTTAACTTCATTAAGCGATTATACTAATTATTGTAGACGACCGTGCTTAGATTTGTACCAGGAAGAGACGCTAGAACCCGGGATTAAACGCAGACGCACGGAAAACGTGTTGCGTCAACGACGAGAAGGATTTTGCGCGGAGGATAGTCAGCTTTTAATGATTATTATGATGTTAAAACGTAAACAGAAAATGACTTCGTAAGAATTAGGATTATATTAACACCGTTCCTACCACGAACGGTCAAATGACCATTTTTAAAATTTCGATTAGAATTTCACATTTCGCCTTTAAATTTTACACTTTTCCTCAAATAAACCTATAATGCATTTTTCGTTATTCACTTCTTTTTTAATTGTTTACTTTCTGAGAAAAATTTGTAGTCTGTCTTACATGGGAATGTCGCGATAGGAATAGGTATACGTGAAGTGTCGGTAGGAATAGTGTTAAGTAGGAAACAACCTCCATCGCGATATTTTATTTCTGTAACGATAAATTCATTGAAAATAAAAAATCAGATTCCCTGAAATAATAAATACGTTCGTTTTTATTTTTACGCTTTCATATAACAAACGTTTTATTATTTATATACCATTGTTACTTATTATTTTGATGATTGCGAATTCTTTAGAAAATTCGATATTTGATAGATAATTAAATTTTCCAAAAGTAACAGATTCGTTATGTATATTTTATACATGTTTACACATTAATAAAATTATTTGTCTTTATACCTACATACCTATATTACTAGGAGATATAAGTATAAGTTTTGTAGTCCTGAGATAAATTATCCGTATGTAATAAAATTATCGTTAATCATCCTTAGAACACGGAACTATCGACTGGTTTAAGCGTTTAAATTATCGATTACGCTACTGTTGCGAATAATCAATGTATTACATTAAGAAACTTAAAACAACATTTCGCGTGAACACCTCTTCCATCAACGAAGAAAAATGCATGATCTAACTATGGTTGTATCATCGTTACTCACTTCCCTATTAATAACACGATTAAAGAACACTTCTGGAAAACATTGAATATTTGAAAAACAAACGCTCGTCGAACATCGTTAACACTCAATTCGATAGGTTTCAAACTAACCAGCAAAATTTGCACAAACAATTACTATTATTCCTAGGAATTTTCGTTAACTTTTACAGATGAGGAGCGATATGAATATACCCTAATCTATCTCTATCTCGAATCTGCAATTTCAAATTCTATATCATGTATACCCGTTTCTTCGTATATACCTATATATTAGCACTATTCCTACCGACACTTCACGTATACCTATTCCTATCGCGACAATCCCACGTAAGACAGACTACAAATTTTTCTCAGAAACTAAATAATGAAAAAAGAAATGAATATTGAAAAATGTATTATAGGTATATTTGAGAAAAAGTCAAATATTTAAAGGCGTTTCAATTGCGTTGCATATATGAAATTCTAATAATATGAAAAATTAAAAATTATAATAATAAATTTTTAAAAGAGTCATTTGACCGGTCGTGGTAGGAATAGTGTTAGAGATAGACATACAAGAAATGTCCGTAAATCTAGCGTTAACCCTCTATGGGTCTGTGTAACTTTCAAGTCACATACTAATTTATTGACATTTTAACAAATAATTTGTTTTTTTTTCACGAGATAGCGTATACATATTAATTATATAATGTTCTGTAATGTAAACTTGTTTACACTGGAAAATTTCTTTTCAACTGCATTTTATATGTAAAACAAGAATTCGGTCCATAGAGAGTTAAGAAACGCCGTTAAAGTTCCGCTGGAAACAAGGAATGCATTCAGTTCCGATCACTTCTCGTTTCCCTGACGCTTTCCTCGCTCATTAGACGCATGCTTTCCATGTGTTCACAGAATCATGAAAGAGAAACGCCGCGCCTATGATGTCACTCGTGCCGTTTCAACTTGGACGTAATAAAAAAATAAGAAAGAAACGCGTAGGATTTAACGTGGTTAGGTGGACTTGATTGTCGAACCAAGTAAGGGGCTTGGAGCATTGAGACATCGTTTCACGATGTGGATAAGGAAGCATAAATTTTAACAAATTCTTTAGGATACCATTTTAAGACAGTAAACAGATTCGATTGACCACTCAAAAGATACAAAATGTATTTCACAGAGAACACTTAGCTCTCACTGTTTTTTCTATCATTCAAATATAATTACATAGAATATATAACAATTTTTGTTGAATAAATAGCGTACGTTTCAGTATTTATAAATGTATATTAGGTAAATAAAACTGAAAAATAAGGAAACATTTTTTTTTTTTGACTTCAGTAAATTTGTCTATCGAAAAAATTATACTTTATAACATTTTGCAATTTATTCTCATAAACGCGTTGCGTTAAAATTTCATTAACATTTTCATCGAGTTTAACGTTAACAGAAGTAACTCGCATTTGCAACAAACACGTATGCAAAGTCTCTTCTCCTCTCTTCTAAACACACTCCTAAACAGAATCGCGCATTAACGATTCTATTCCACGGTTAATCACCAGAAACGTGACATTAGCGAACTTCTAACGCGATAAGAACGTGACCTAAGGCTCCATTGTGCCGCGAATAATTAACCATCGATCAGTGCAATGCGAGTTTCAACAATGAAACCACAAGAGCCGCGCTTCGCAGAGGCACTGTTATACGTATGCATACAAAAGAACAGAGCTGAAAGCACTCACCCAAATAGTCCGCCGGTGCAACCGATTGGCCCAGGAGAAGCAGCAAAACGATCGTCAGCATGATGACACGAAAGTGACTCGGCCTTAAGACAACGCCAATTATCGTCCTGACATCCGGTACGTACACTGTACACACCAGGGTCTCAGTCGACGCGAACACACTAGCACAACACACACGCTTTGTTACGGACGAGCATGGACCGACCGATGGAGCAAAACACTTTCCAGGTGGGTAAAAACACAGAGAGTAGCACACTAAACAAACGGAAGTCACGCTTCGACAAAGGACATTCGCGAATAGGTCAAAGTCAGATCGACAACGACGAACATCGAGCCGGTTCGTTTCACCGTGGCACGCATATTAAGCTAAATCAGAGTTTTCGGCACATCGATAACTGTCACGCACTAATTTGTCTTTCTGAATTTCGATCGAACTCCAAAACGGGTTTGTTGTTGGACAACAGAGTGATTATTCACAGGTAGATGACTCGAGATGCAAGAATTAACACGTCAGTCGAAGTGCAACGCGCGAACATCAATATTTGACAGGCTACTGCGTTCGCGGTTTTTGTATACACGCCGTTCACATAACCTCCTCCCAACAGTGGTCACGTGGGCTCGCGAGCGAACGCCGTTTCACTGGTACACGTACGTTGGAGAAATGCTATCCATCGTCACTCTGATGCATGCTGTCAATTGTACATGAAAACAAAGAAGACTCGGGTAATCGAAGAACGTCTTCCTTGTCGTTGTACACGATCATCTACGGCAATCGAATCGAGGCGAATTCGCGACGAAATATACGCCCTATAAATGTGGAACTTTCGCGATGACACTGCACTGAAACTGATCGATAAAGTCGAGCGCTGCTTCTTCGTTAATTTTCACTGAGACTGATCGAAAATACAATATGTTCGCGTTTCGATGATCGACACACCAAACACGAGAGTATCTCGAAGAAAGATCGGAAAAGCAACGGGGAAAAAGGAAGGTACACCGTATGCATTCGGTTCGACGTTCGGCGCGCGACTGACGGCAGGGACGATTTCAAACTGGGCGAAGCGTGACGTCAGAGCTGTACGCACCCGCGCGCGGTCCGCCAGCCAATCAGCGGCCGGCTGCTGGTTTGTCTCGGAAGCCGCGCTCTTCGACGACGATGATCATGACCTCGTAAATCTTGACCACTGGACGATGAAACGACGATCGGTAAGAGTTACTGCATTTCGTTTAATACTTAACCCTTTCACTGGTCCAATGTATCGCGCAGTGTATTAGCTTGAAATATGTGTGAAACACTTAATGTACTTATAATAAGCAAGCGTGTTCAAACTGCATTTGCATTATATATTTTTGCACACTACAATTTCTATTTTATTTTTTTTTTGAACAAAATAAAAGTAATTTATACTGTAGTTGAGCTTTAGTCTTAGAGTTGATTATTTTTTTGATTGTCAGTATTACTGAAAAGCTATCTGTATAGGATGACCTACATTCGTTTGTAGGTAGGCGTGTTTTGAAAAGCTTGTTCAGTAAAATTGAAAAATAGAGTATGAGCTTGAAAAAGAGCTCGAAAAAATGGATAAAGTCTTGTTTTTAACAGAAAGAAAATAATTAATTGATTTAGCATCTATAAATGAAATTCTGATTATAACAATGAGCTTAACGTCAGTATAATTTTTGCAGACAAATTATTTTATGTATCGATCGTCAACAAAAAAGATAACCTATCTTCGGATTCACAGATCTCTTGTGTTTCGTTTTTCAAATACCAGAAAATATTTTCGATTAGTTTATGAATATAAAAATCGACTTTCTAATTAACCTGCACGTAAACGTGAAATATCGTGAAACGAAAAATATTCCTGTTTTTATTTCACTGCTCCATAAATGGAACTTGTTAGCGTTATTAGCGTTCTCGTAAAGTTTCATAATCTTTCAGGGAGATAGATGGTCGCATAAATCCTTCGGTGTATCGTGATCTATGACGTCGATGCACCATCTGTCACTTAGGGATCACGATTTACATAATACAGTCTTCAACAGATGGTATTTCTTGCAACGAATTTTTGATCGTGAAATCCGAGATGGAATACCGTAAACGACGAAAAGATTGCCACCATTTATGCACGTTTGTATTTCAGACACGAGTTTTAACTCGAAAATCCAAAAATGTATCCACCTCTTGATGTTAAATATTTCATCCTGGAGTTTGTTTTTGTAACAATGAGGCTCGTAAGAGAAGGACAGACGTTTTCAAACAACGATATTAATAGAACAACGTAAACTCTATAATTTCGTGGTTTAAGTAGAACAAAAATGTTCTTTTCTCGAACATCAGCTATTAACGCGATCGTCTCGAAATAGAAGTTCCCGAAACGAATTTCACGAGCCGCTAAAATGTATTGTCGTTGTCAGGGGACAAGAAGTTTGCTCAAATCTTTGGACATCGTCAACTTCAACACTTCTCTCTGATTTTTATTACAATAGTCAGAAGGTTGACAATAATCAGTATCGAATATTTCAATTATGTTTAATCCAACATTTTCTACCGCATTATGCCGCATAAATGTTTCTTCAGCTTTTCTTCTAGCTTTTTTAACTGATCAGCTTCAAATTCACCTTATTCTTCTTTCATTCGAGCTTATAGTAACTTCAATAGCTATCAGTTACAAAATAAAACAAAATTAGAATAACGTTGGGTTTGTGATTTGCGTATTGCTTCCCATTCTATTTCTTCCTGTATTAAAGTTCACATTTTTGTTGAAATATCAAAAGTATTGAATCACAAACGGTGCGAATTGTGTTACGCTATATAAAAATGAAATTAAGGGTACAAAACAACAACTGCCGACCTGAAAACTGGAACGAAATTAAAATAGCGCTTCGCTTGTTGTTTTTCTATGGTGCCGCTTCGCATCATGGGATTTTTACAAGCTTTTGAACCCTACACGGTACATGATCGTAACTCCTTACGAGGTTGAACCTCGTAAAGCTTAACGCCACCACGGGACGTGACGTTTGCACAGACACGGTTGCTCACAGAACACGTTGAATCTAAGAAGCTCATAAAATTTTCGGTCACAGCGTCGATCTTCGTGGCGACGATATACCAAGAGAATCGATAAACGTTTAGCGAAACTCCCTCGAGAGGTTCGAACTCTTTTATTGATTTCTAAATTGACCGGGGTCGAAGGGATTGAATTCGGAACATTTGTATGCAGCACGCTTTTTAAACTCTTTCGGTCGTCTTCCTACGGTTCGTTTATAAAATCATAAAACCTAGCAAAATAAATTACAATTTTATCGCAATTATGTAGTAATCGTTTATAAAAACATACAGAATCGTTTGTAAAAAGGACAGAAGTCGTGTTTTCACAAGAAATTACTTTTGAATCGCGAAAATTTGTTTTCGTGCTTTAAAATTGCGTAGAAATCAATTATTCGATGGAATATTTTTAAAAAATGCGAGAAATATTTTCGAAATATTGGAAACCTCTCGGAGTGCAAAAAAAAATATTGGTCGCATGCGCTCATGCTATTTTATACTCCATGAAAGTGGTTGTTTTGTAAAATATATGTAATTGGTAATCGAAACGGCGAACAATTCGATCCCGACATGTTACAAGCTATCCACGTTGGCCCAATTTCGTTAAAACCCGAGCTCCCGAACTGGAGTAATTTCCTTATAAGTGGAAAACACAGACTAAATGAGTATTGGAAAACGTGATCTACGCTGCAGTATTCATTCCCCTGTACCCGGGCCCGTGTTTACCGCAAATTGCATTTTGATCGTTTAACGCTTTTCTCCCGTATGTGACCGAGGGAAACGAGATTCCGAGTGTAATATACATGCGGATCACATCATGTCGACCACCCGGTCGCGTCTGCGCGATAAACGAATGCGGGTGGGTAGGTTTTGGCTCGGGTCATGGTTTCGAAGGGGTGAAAAGCCAATGTCCGCAAATAAGACAGTTTCAACCTTCGAGCCGCATGATTTGTATCGAAATCATGGTTTCTCGTAATGTTCACGGGAAAACGTAGACGTTGATCGGTAAGGATCGTTAAAATTAATTTTTATCTCGGTACGTAGGTGCTTCTGATCGATATCTTTTGTTGATAAACAAACTGATATTTTTTCTGGATCAAATCCAACCGCATCGATACGCGATTACTAATTATTAGATTATGAGATTAATATCGTGTTATCAATTATAAATTTAAATTTAATCCTATTAATTATTAATATCGTTTGGGGAGATGCCCAGCATGAATATTTTAATTGATCAAGGAAGTTTTGGACGGTTATTATGAAAGAAGGTTAATGCCGCTATGAAACTGATAAGTAACGGCTATAAATGTTCGTAAAACTGATTTATTGTTAGATAAACATGTGGCTTGTAGAAAGAATAGCGTCCGCACGCATTCACGATGAATTAAATATGCGCCCCTGGACACTGTAAAATTAGAATCGAAGATTTCACTCGCGTTCATCGTGCTCTGTAAGAATACCGTGCAACCAGCAGCCGTGTACAGGGTTATCACTTTACTATAAACTACATAACATGCATTAAGTTCGCTCGATATTCCAGCAGCCATCAAATGATACTCACGAAACACACATTATTGAGACCTACACAAGGGAACATCCCCAAGTTCTTCCGTGTTCCACTACAGTCATGACTAATTGCAGTTTGATGTAGTTTGAATTATACACGTGCACCTACATATACATACGTGTCTTCGCACACAGGTTTGGCAAAAGGTTTCAAAATTTGGTGATTCCAGTTTAGGAAAATTCGATAACGTTTTGAAATCTATAATTTAAAAATATCCACGTTGTTTGCAAGTAAAAAGATGTATACGTAGAGTGAAATAAAGATTTATCGGATAATATAGAAAGATTGTGATAAAATGGTAAGTATAATTTCAACAAATGGCGGTAACTATTCCACTCCATAAATGATGGAGTATTATCAAGCTTCGTACACGGACCGACATTTTTTTCTCCGACCAAGTAGGAAGGCCATGTGCATCGACGTTTAAGCACCCTCGGTAATAAGTGTCCAAAAATACACGAAGGGCCATCTGCTCGAGATACGATAATTTTATTTATCCGGCGGGCCAAAAATGTGAATTGCGGTACACGACATTAAACCCTTGCCCGTCGATGCGCATAAACTACATATACTTTATTTATAGACGAACCGTGCATCCGAACTCGGCGCTTGTTTTAAATACCGTGATCCCGCAGCCTTAGTTGTTTAAATAGAACGATCTGGTTCGGTCCGTTCACACTTTCAACTTTCTAGGAAACCAAAATATTAGGCATTTTCCCATGAAACGACGGATTTATGATAACACGGTTGAGATCAAATTTTGTTTATATCTGATTAAAACGAACCTGGTTTGAACTCGGTTCTGTCAATAAATTTCACATCGTGTTACATTTAAAGCAGTCTGCTTTGCTTTATCTTGTCACGGTTAACGGCCTGTAATCAGTTTAAATTGTAAAATACAAAACGAATTTCGCCAGTCTTGTTTCACACGCAATGACCCAATATTTACATATCAAAGCGTATATATATATGAAATTCTTTAAATAATTTAAGAACTTTTTATGATGCAAGTCCTTTAATAAAAAGTGTTCATTAAAAATTCAGCTTTTTGCTGATACGAAAAATAAACAGAAAATTCGCGGTAAAAGGAATTACATTTTTTGCGCTACTTTTATTTACCCCCTAGGGATGCGCAACTAAAACTGGGTGGTGGTAAACAAAAAACGTTGCAAGGCTTGATCTCCATCTAGAGTAGGTCAGTAAATAGAAGCGTGCGTTTTTCTTCGCACATTAACCAAAAATATACACGAACGGTATTCTATGTTGTTACCCGCTCATGGCTTTTAATTACGACCTTTCATGCGTGAACCTACAAAACGAGTCACGTTTGCAACACCAATATTTACATACATAGAGTGTTTGCAGTTTCCGAAATAAAATTACCGCTTCAGTTGCAGAAACGTTACTAAAGCGGACTACGTACAACTTTGCGTTGTGCAGTAAACCAGCAGCTGAACTCGTAAAGTGCATCCGTCGCGTTTCAAATTTATGTTAACTTTCCTAATCTATTGTTTTTGCTTCTTTAACATTCGTGCCTGCTTCGGTGCAAATCACGATTTAATGTATAAAGAGAGAATTATAATTGTAGATGCGTTCGTTTCGTTGTAATCGTATGAAATTTCAACGTTCGCAAACGTGTAGAAAATGTTATATGTATCTGCATAGAAAACGATAATGAATATAATATTCGATACGATAAATATTTTCAACCTATTCGCAATTCTTGCGTACATAAGTCATGGAATAGAATTTTTAGAATAATTATTTTGCATTTCGTGATACAGAATTTTCATAACTTACGTGAGAGAAATTCTGATAGGGGGAAAAATGGCCCGACATCGGTTGCATACGTGAAAATTCCACCGTCTGCCTTCTGATGTAACAACAAGTTAGAAATCTTTTTAAAAATTCATATCTGCTTGTGATTCAGCTCATTTCCACGAAATTCAGTCGATGAACTAATCTCTTTTAAATTTTTAAATAAAAATTTTGAACTTTTTTAGCTTATCGTTAAACCACTTTCATAATGTCTTGTACAAATAATGATTAGAATTTCTTCTTTTTTTTTTTGGTTTTTGGAACGTTTTAATTGGAAACTGTCGCGTTTGTATATCGTAGGTAAAGACACTTTAACGTACGCTGGAAATGTAAAAGTGGCATCGTCTTAGAGCGTATCAAAGTTTTACGTGTTGAACAAACTGAAGTAGCGAACTCGCGAAATACGTTCTCCTTTACCAGAGTGCAGCCAGCCGGTGGTTTGTTCGTTTTAAGTAAAACTCTCCTCTTCGCTTGTCAACGTTAATATTTAAATGCTCGTAGCTCACAGTTTCTTGGGATTTTATTAACGTCAGTGAATCAAGCGTTTCTCTTTTTATGCATTTATACTTGTGAAAACTCGTCGTTATTCTATAAATGCATTTATCGATAGTAAAATATATTGGTAATCGTGAACGAATCGTACATTTCGTTAAATCACGAATTTCTTGAATATAAAGAAGAATTATATTTAATGTAAAAGAGATCGTTTAAACGCAGGTATAGATATTCAGCTTTTGCGTGCATTCAAGAATCAATCTAAAGCCAACTTGTATTTAAAACAGCGTTAAATTATATATGCGCAACATTCATGAATAAATATTAATTTAATATAGGAACACGTTTAGTATACGGTGCTTTATTAAAAGACACTGAAAAAACGCCAAATCGAAATGTTTCAAATGGAAGACTTATTTACCTTAAAAGTGTCTTTTCTCGACGTCACTCATGATTTATGCATAATGCTTCAGAACTTATGAAAGCTTTTCACTTACTAATTACGTACAACCATTTCCATTTGCAACACCTTTTATTTATGTTAACGTGAAATACGAAATACATAATTAAATTTATACCATTTCACTGAAAACTTAGACTCCGTCGACTATACATTTAAACTCCTGTGTCATAACGTAATACTTGAACAACAGGCTATGTATGACGAAATACTATTCAAATTTGCTGTACATACTTTTCACAAATACATTTTGCTATCTTAATGAGTAAAACATCACAACAATCTTCCCGAACACATTATTTATACTAATCTCGTATAACACGATTTTCACCCAAATATGGGTGACGCTCTTTTTCTTAAAGTTAAACAGGATGTTATATTGGAATTTTAAAAGGAATTCAATGGAATAAGTATTGAAGTGTAATATATATAAATATGAAACGCATAAAACAAAAATAAAAAGTTAAAACTTCTGCTGTTTTTATATATTTTTACCCCAGTTCTCTATACAATCGAATTTGGGCCCAGCGAGAAACTTAGTCGAAGCACGCTGGGCGACGAACGTGTTAACTGCGTTATACGGAAGTCCACTGTACTTCATCCGTTACGCTTTCGTTATTACTTAACGCAGTCATTAATACAGGATGTAATCTTTTAGATATTACTATGGCGGTCACCGATAATCGTCGTCACGATGAATGTATCAGCGAGTGAACTCAAGCGTGATCGACGAATCAGCTGTACTCCGTCAACGCGATCAGTGTTACAGCGAAACTACAGGGTAAACAGGTGAAACGATATCAATTAAACCGCGTCGCGGGATTGTTAATGGAAACAGCGTGAAGTTCCCGATGTAAATCGCCGCAATTTTGCGCGCTTACTCGGCCCACTGATACGCACAGCAGTAACCGTAAATTCCATCACGCGTTCACCCCGCTTCCGGTTACTATTTATCGCGACGCGTAAAGCACGCTAAGCAGATTACGCGCCGCAGCTTCGCCGCCACGGAATCGTCCATGAAAACACTGGCCGAACTCGTTCGAACTTCGTCGCACGGTTACTCGACAACGTCGAACGCGAGTCCTCGAATCTGGTTCGCACACCTTTTCCCTTTTTTATTTTTCGTTGTTCCCATTCTCGGTCATGCGTTCTCTTTTTTTTCGTTTCGCGTTTTTCTTTCTTTTCGTGTTTTTTTCCCCCGCTTTTTTATTTATTTATTTTTTTTTTGTTTCCAGCGAATCGAACTCGCCGATCGCCGTGTATATCCCGTCGATTACTCCGGAAATCTCCTCGTTTGTAGAAATGCCGTCCGTGCTCGCCACCTGGCACGGTGTGTCAATTACAAAAAACAAACGGGACACGTAAATCATCGTTACCCGCGACGCTGAAACTGCAACTCTCGCGGGGCTACGGAAAAATGCGTCCCCATCTATTCCACGGCCCGTTAAATCGAAGCGCGTCATTGGACCCGCGATCATTTTATTTCCCAAACTCGTCTTCGGGCGAGAACATCGAAGCCAGCCCGGGGTTCTTGGACAAGGAACGTTCCCGGAACGTTTACAATCCGCGAAGGCGCAAGAAAGTGGTGGTGAGTCAGCTGCTTTCGCAGCCACAATTGCCTCCATTTTTTCAGCAAACAAGGGAACGTCAAGTTTCTTTTCACGTTGAACACAAGAAATTGAGGAAACGATGATTAACTGAGTTTTGTTGCCTTAGAGTTTAGGAGCGAGTAAGACGCTTTAAGGTTTTCGTTGAAATATAAGGTGTGAACAGAGACGCGGATCGTTCGATGTGAAACGTTACTAAACGGGATTACAACGGGGTCGATTTAACCCTTTCATACTCGCAGGGTGTAACTTCAGCTTCGTTTCAGCTAGAAATCGCAATTTTTAGAGTGAGATGATAGGGCTTGGGTGTGAATAAAATAAAGCGAAGTGCTTGGAATATAATAATATATTTAAAATAGTTTAGTAGTAGCAACTTAAACGATTTTTCAACTTAGCAAATACGACGTTCTTACTTCTTTCACGATCACACTGTTTTTGTCCCGTGCTCGTATATCCTCTGTCATATATTCTTCCAAACATTCATTTCCTCTTTTTCTAATTTTAAACGTTCACCCAAAATTCCTCAATCGCTCAGTTTTCTCAAGTGCTTATCTTTCGCGCCTTAGAAACATACTACGAGTCCAAACATACTACGTTCACACGGCTATCGCTCAACTCAACTACTCTTCGCATTTTCCTAAACTCGCATCCACTCGATTGCATTCCTGTGGCTCCAAAAAGTATTCGTACACTGTATTATAAGGAAATTCATGTGTATCCTACGTGGAGCAATTTTTTGGCGGCAAAATATTTTTTAAGGAGACTGATAACGAATCTCAAAGTTTCAGTGATTGTTCACGCTTTGAATATAACCTTTTCTGCGTTTCTTTTTTATAGCAGGGCGATAGGGTATAAAAAATTAAACATTTTCTATTTGAAAGGTTTTGCTTCATCAAGCACCATTACAACAAAGTTATCTTTAAAAAATGAGAGAAAACTCAAAAACTTCAACGTTGGTTTCACCCCTTTAAAATGGCATTTAGATGAAAACAGGAGATTAATTCTTACATATACAATTACGATCTACATACCCACAAAGTTTTATCAAATACTTTTATCACTCTCAGAATTTCAGGGTTAAACGAATTTATTTGTGACATAGTGTACGAATACTTTTTGGAGCCAATGTATATGCATTTATCAATTTTTCCTCGCTCCTATGTAGGAACAACACAATTACTAATAGATCACCGTCTTTCGAAGCACTTCGACCAGGATCGTTTAGCACTCGAAGGGTTAAAGAACGCTGAATCACGAGACTCATCCCGCTGACGCCTCGTTCGTTTACAAACAGCCTTCGCGAGCAGAACTTCAAAGCGATCGACGGAGAACGATCTCGAGGAACGTCTGCTGTCTGGTCGCCGAAGACCAGGCAACGGGTGACGTCTTCAAACAATCCCCTCGGAGGAACTCCAACTGTCCGGTTTAGGATAGTTTGTTCCGCGACGATACCAGGGAGCGGGATCCGCGCTTTTACGCTCGGTAAATTCGGGCCTGGGAATTTTTCACAAATTAGACAGGTGACGGTGCCGTTGGAGGTCCCGGGGATATTCTGAGAACGCCATAAATAAAGGGGTGGTCCGCCCGCGCGTCGGCCGTACTTTCAGCACCTTGGTTAGTTTACGCCACTTGTCGTTGCTTCCAGAAAAACGAGGAGACCGGGAACGGAACGAATGGGAGGATAAGGTGAACGAGGCGGCGGGACTGGAAGAGGAAAGGCGGAAGTAGGCGGGAGCTGACGGGACCGGGAGAAAAGTTCGCGCTCTTAAAATCACATTTCCTTATCGCTCTTTTCTGCGACACGAAAACAAAACGCGGGACGCGAAAGCTCAGCGGTGAGTAATTATCGGGTCGCTGGTCAAGTTGAACAACGCGTGGGAACATAAACGTGGTGTATAAACAGGCTTTGCCTAGCTGATAAATCCGTGAAACGCTATCAGGAGTTCTTGGAGGTGGATCCTTTGTGTGTCGGGAAATTATTGGGTTGTTCGAAAAGTAATTTCGTTTTTTCCTAACACAGGGCTTAATTGTATTTTTTCATAGCCAACTTCACGTTTAAGCCGCATGATCGTTATATATTTCGACAGCATATACAAGGTGTTCGGACAGCCCTGGGCTTAAATTGAAAGAGTAACTCCCTGAGACATTCTAAGACGAAAATCAAGAGTAACGATCTTGCGTTTGAGGCTTTGTTTACGAGTTATAACTAGTTAAAAAAATCGGTTAGTCCGGACCGTTCGACGCCTGAGAGCGGGACTCTCTCCACTGTGGACTCAGCGACGTTACCGACCGAGTTGCCTCGGTTACCCGCTCTCAAGCGTCGAACGGTCCGGATTAAACGATATCTTTAACTAGTTATAACTCGTAAACAAAGCCTCAAACGCAAAATCGTTACTCTTGATTTTCGTCTTAGAATGTCTCAGGGAGTTACTCTTTCAATTTAAGCCCAGGGCTGTCCGAACACTCTATATAGCAAGGCTTGCTTGCGAAAAGTATCGGTTTTAAAACTACCCAGTAGTTTTTGGTTGGTGCCCTATCAAATATGGAAAGTAACAAGCAACATTATCCAATGTGTATGGAGAAAATGTGTTGACAGAACGCCAGTGCCAAAACTGGTTTGCAAAATTTCGATCCGGCAATTTTGATGTTGAAAATGCACCACGTTCTGGAAGGCCAGTTGAAGCTGACGAAGACACAATAAAGGCATTAATTGAACGCAAATCGGCGGATAACAACTCGTGGGACCATTGAGAGATTGAATTTATGGAATGGACAATATATAATTCAATAAAATATTTATTCACTATAAGAAAATCGTTTTTTCATTTTCACAAAATAAAAACGAAATTACTTTCCGAACAACCTAATAGATCGCCGAAGGTATTCAGCAATCATTGTTATATCGATCGAAGGCGATAAAATGGGTTACTCGATATACGAGTATATTAGTACGTAATTAGTAAAGGGAAATTTTAATGTGCGAAAAGTGCAAAATGCAATTTCATGTCCAAAAATGTAGAAAATATCAAAGGTGATGTATACAGGGTGAGTTTCAATATTATTTGCTATGGGTTTGCAATATTTCAACGCATCGTGTAGTTTTTATTTGAAACACTATTTTTTTATAACGAATAATTCGCAAGTTGATAGCATTTGTCGGTATTACACATGATCAGTTTGTCGTTTGAAGATTTTTACCTTGCTTACGAGGTGTTTGAAAGCGATAATAAATGGTGGTCGTTGTGGCAATTTTATGATAATAATTGTGAGCATTTCATAATTTTCGTTCGAGTAAGGGGATTCGCAAAAATTTATCAGATTCCTTATCCTGAAAATTTTGGATTACACCGAGCATATTATGTGGTCTGTTCGTGTTACCGAGGAGAGGGGTCATTAATCTTCCAGCGTCGATATCGCTTTTTACTTCTGGAACACAGGCAACACGGTGCATCGCGAATTGATCAATAAATGATAAAGGGATGGATCACGATTCGCGTTTCGTAACCAGCTCGGATAAGGTTATCCTTTTTGCCCAGGATCATGTCTTAAGTAAGACTTGCGATTAACCCTTTTTAACGTTAAAAAGAAAGTTCAACTCCATGCGGAAAATTTTGATATTCAAAACAAAATGAAAATTTCTAGCATTATTAATATTAATAAAATATAACATATAAAATGGAATTCTAATTTTAAATTGGTCAGTCATGAAACGAATTAGACAAGTAATTTATGTTACTATAAATGTCATTGGATATTCAATATGTTTTGAACGAAGTAAAATTGTCACCATAGTCACAGAATAATTACTCGTATCACGAAGAACGTTAAATTTTACAGTTCTGCTCAAGATTCGATATAGAAACGAATACCAGAAGGATTTCGTTCAAAATCCAGAACCGATCGTGCTTACAACATCGACCATTGCTTCCGCTTCGAGCGTGTTAAGAAAATAATTTATTATTGATAGCAACGCCTGGAAGGAGGCAGAAAACAAGATAAATCGTTCCTATGCGATGAACCATGCACATTTCACGCGTCGAGACTTCCTGCCCCGACGAAGGATCCATACGGCTCTGCCGATCGAGATCCTCGCGCGTCATCAATCAACCGAGCCGGTCGTTGCATAATTTCTCGAGTTCACCGCGATTTTCGGGCTGCACGGCGTGCAATTAGAACGCGGGCACACGTTTTGAAGTTCGCTTGCCTACATATTTACCCATCTATCGTCGGCTCGTTCGAGGACCATCCATCATGGCCGTATTCAGGGTCAGCAAGTCACCCGGCGGCAGCTTTGAAGCTTTCAACGGATATCGAAGGGGCGCGAAGTTTTGAGCCGGCTGGAAAGAGTTGAAATTTCGTAAACGAACGAAAATAAGCTCCGTTCGCTTCGCCGTTGCCCTAATTGCGTTTATGGAATCGCTCTGAAAGGGACCATTAACGGTTTCTCTTTTCAGAATCCGAAGGTTCGATGAAAGGGTCACAGGAAGCAACAGTTTCGTCGAGGGCTTTGTGTTCATGGAACGGGTTAATCTCTCGCTTATGAATGGCCGGAACGAAAGTTGGGTTATTTAATGGCGGAGCCTTTACTGCCTCGGATCATTGAGTAATATAAAGTTTCGTCGGGTGGATCGTATTTACATTGAAAAATTTGATCGACCTCGAGTTTAAAGTGCTACAAGCTTTTTAATACGCTTTGACATTGCTGTTTCTTGGTATATTCAGTAGATTAAGACAGTTGAAATATGAGAATTCAACAGCTAGCGTTAAAGGTAATTAAATTCTCTATTAGATTGTCCAAAAGGTTATACCGATTTTTTTTTACGAGTGAAACAAAAGAATTCGAAGTATTCCAAAAAAAGTGGAATTTTTTTATTGGAACCTAAGGTAAAAAGGTGTAGGTCTTATTAAATAGAAGAATAATTTTTACGATCGGCTATCTCTACTTCAAACACATACTTAATTCAATTCTGGTGTCAACAGAAATATGAGTAGCACAGTTTACAGTAATTTACTGTAAATGACAATATTTTTTAATAAAATTAATAACATATGTTTATAAATTTACAATGTTTATTTTATCACAAGTGAAATAGGAGTACTGAATAATTGAGTGGACGATTAGTAGTTGGCATCTGATAATGTACTCGCGTTTAAAAGTTCGCGCCGCCGGAAGTTCCCTCTTCCTCTCGCCCTTATACACTTTCACGGCAACCACTGATCGATTTCCGTAGATAGAGGCTCTTTTTACAAGATACGAACCGTGTTAACGAAAAATAGGTTTCCGATACGAAGAAGCTAAGTTTCTGCCGCAGATTCTCTGCTCCCGATAGCACGAGAAGAAGGCGGAAGGGGGAAAGAAGTTGCGAAGACTTTCACCGTTTAAATAATGGAACTGCTTGATAATTCAGAGACAAGCTTAATGGTAAATCGACAGGTCCTATAAATCGCAGGCGTCAAACCTTTTTTTTACGGACACTTCGCGTACCTACAGTCAGTCTTGCAATTATTCATGTGCTCACTGTGCTCGTGAAAGATGTTTGTTTAAATCAAGCGAGGATGCGTCAAAGATATTTCAACAATTCTTTTAATATAAGCGTACCCATGTGTAAAGTCAATTCCAAACAAGATTATTATTGAGCCATTTTACAACGAGCAGAACGATTTAATTTAATATGAAGCTTTGTTTAACCCTTTTAGTACCGAACGACGATATATCGTTGCGTATGCCATGGCGCCTAACTATTTTCATCGGGAGAGAGCTCTATATCAAAATAAATTTATAAAACGTTATAAGTGCAGAGGTGCCGAATTTGTCATAGCGTGAGAGAATGCATAAGAGTGAGGGTGAGTGTGTGTATGTGGCGTTCGTCGCTTGTTCGTCGCGAATGTTCGGTCCTGGCGGGTAGCGCAGGTACGTGGAAAGGAGCCTTCTCGAATGTTCGATGACGGTTTACTCTAATGGGTAAAAAGAACGCCTTCTCGAACATTCGATGATGGCAAACCCCCACCACCTGTGCTAATGCATATAAAAAGAGATGCATGCCCGCCGGGCGACATTCGTTAGAGATTCGTTAGAGATTCATTAGGCGACATTCGACGACGCGATTAAGTGTAATTTATCAGATTAATATAAGCCTGCGTGTACCTGTCCTACATAAGTGTTCCAATTTTTTCTTTTATTCCGTAATATGTTTCTTGTAGAATTTTGTAAATATCATTCTTACTTCCGTGTTTATAAGCTTTTTCCCAAACCTTAGCAACTTCGTTAAATTCGCTCGGTACTAAAAGGGTTAAGTAACATTACTATATAATGATAAATCCAAAGAAGTTCGAAGCAATATCAAACATAACATTATGTCAATAGATTCTATTAACTTGTTAAATAACGTTAATTTCGATAGGACCGTTTTATTTTGTAAAGAAGAACGATGTAGTTTAAATGTTTAGTCGATCGATAAACACAACGGAAAGCTGAGAACTGCATAAATATTTAAATTGTCGGCAACCATGCATTTTTTGTAACTAAACGCGCCATTCCGCATTCTTCCAGTGTCCTTTGATAGACCGACTTTATACGAAAAGAACCGTTCTTCGTTTTCCTGCACCGTGTAGAGTGTGTGAACGAAAAATGGCTTTCCAATACGGACTAGCTCTACCGTTTTTCGTTGACTTCCCATTCTTACGAACTGGAAGAAGGATTGCAGGGAACTCTTTACTAGAACTGTTCACGGAATTTCGCCCCTCGGAATTTAACCCTCTGGGTTCGTAGCCCCGACAATTGAAGAATTTCCATACTTTTGATTTTACACGAACTAGAATTTTTACATGTACTATACCGTAGAGGTTACTTTTATTAAGTTCTACGTGAATGTAGCTTAGATGTACCAGAAAGTGTGGATCTCTTTTAGTAAATAAAGTTTATTCGATATAATTTTCCTCGACTCAGACTGATTTCCAAAACTCTATCTCCCTTTCCTTCTTTCGAGTAATCTGTCCTTCGTTCTTTATTCATATCTTTGAAACATTCTTCCTTCGCTCATCTATCTCCACTATCGCATCCCTATTGTAGCTACCATTCATTAACCCTTTCCACTCGAGAGGTGACTGTTAGTCGTCTAACGATACTAAATTCAAAAATTTTCAAATTCGAAACATTTACTAAGATTCGCCTATATTACGCCACATTTATTTTAAATAAGTATATACTAAAATTTATATATATGACTATTTAGCCTAACTGATAAATAAACTACCTGAAGTGTGAAAATTTGCGAAACTATCATTTGGTGACTAACAGTCACCTCTCGAGTGCAAAGGGTTAATATCATTCATTCATTACCATTGCTCTTAATTATTTGGTATTTCTGATGGTTGGTAGCCTTGTAAATACGAGTGACGCTCATTTTTGTTGGTATCACCTCGTATGTAAAATGCGTAGCTCACAACAGCACTGTGGAAAGTAAACCCCCATTCGAAACAGTCCATGTCACATGAACCATTTATATGTTTTATATTCAAATATATTACTTATTAATCTAAGTGTGCGCATTTATTACAAAAATTTTTTCTTTACAAAGTTAATAAAAAGATGACCACTATGTTTCGCGACCGCGATGCCATCGTGCTTTCTGTATTATTTCCGCTGACGTCGGCCATCTTTCTCCGGTGTCGATAATCTTTGCTACCTGCACACCCTGAACTGTCGCCTCTTTACAAGGTACCGTTCGTACTATGCAAATAATCCGAATATAAAATCCGGCAGTCAAAGTGGGTGACCGTAATTTCCCGCGGTTTAGTGGAAGGACCGGAAATGAAATTAAAACGCGCCGCGACTCGCCATTGTTGCGCCGCGTTATTATCGCGGATGCAGCAGGAGCGGAACAAAATCGCGAGAAAAATAAAGTCGACGACCAATGACAAGGGTAGAGAGTTGTTTATTGTTTCTTGAAATATTACAGCATTAATGTTTTTTTTTTTTTTTTTGACAAAAGTACTTTGAAAGCAGCTTATGGCTGATTTATGTAATTAGTAATTACTATACGCATGTCAAATTCACGAGCTAAACACTGTGTAATCAGGTTTCTATAAATTAATTGTTAATTAAATTTCAATATAAATTACATTCGGGAAGAAGATTATAGAAATATCCTATTTTGAATGATATCAAATTTAGCATAAATTTTAATGCAAGTTGTGTATATAGCTTCACATTATTTGACGATACTGTAAGTGTTACAATTATTCGATCATTTCAACAAAATCCTTATGAATGGATTATGTATAAAATAATCTACTAAATTGGCAATTACTTTTTCTTTTTCTTAAAAAACTCGTATAACGGTTGTTTTCTGCGGAATGCAAATCCATGCGAATAATATGTATTATTTTTGTTATATAAATCAGTAATTTGTTTAAGAAATTATTAAACACTGATGATGCTTGTAGCCTCTAATTTTTAATAAACATAAACATTAAAACAACATTCCTTTAAATTTACTTTTTTGTTACCAACCCAGTGCTATGTTTAATATTCCAAAAATTATAATTTTCCTTCCCCTCTCGTTTAATTTTTGTCATTTACTTAAAAACTCTAATTTTCCACACTTACAATCTGTATTAAACGTGTTAATTAGATACATTTTCGTAAAGTTTCATTGAAGGTAAAATTTACATTTTGAACCGAACACTTGAGTTCAGTTTTCTTCAAAAAAAAAAGAAAAAACTCTGAAATGACCACCCCGGGTATATAGCCGAACGTAATTGAATTCACAAGAAGTATTTTCGCTGTTTTTCATGGTTTTCGTATGGTCACCATAAAACTGGTGCGTGACACGTATACCTTGTTTGCCTGAAAAGAATTCCGAAACACGTCAACTTCTATGTACCATCTTCTTGAAAATGTACTGTTGTATACTTTACTCTCGAAGAATGTGGCTGCCGGGTAACGGAAGTGCCAATTACGTGAGAGTGGCAATCGCGTGACAGAAGCGCGATCGTTCGCGCCATTATGGTAAAACCGTGAACGATCTCGCGATGTTTGGCGAACGCCTCGAAAATGTTCCGGAAAATGTATAATCGTTACTGAGTTTCACGGAAAGAGCACGGGAGAAAGAATAAACGCGATTCCACGTGTCATTCGAATGTGTTCTTTTACACTTTTCGAACGAAATTTCGCGTTACCCACTGTTGGATAGGGACTCAAATGAAACAAGCAAAGACGTACTTCTTTTGCTGTTTTTCTTTTATGAACAGGAACTAAAAACAAGCAGTATTCCTTCGTTTCTTACAACATTAAAAGGAAAAGAATTGGAAAGCATTAGGAAACAGTATTAACACGTTGACTGCCATGGGGGTCATCGGTGACCAGCACTCAACTTGGCAGTGGCGCCATGAGGGTCACCGGTGACCGGCGCGCTCAGATTGGTAGAAAAACATAATTTGAACAAATGTCAATAATTATCGATTTTTTATTATTACCATCGTTAACGTAATGGCGTGAAGAAATTAATGAAGTATAAAACATCGAAAAATAGTTATACACCATAACTTATTTATTGTAGGTAATATTCCAATAGTATATGTATCGTATAATAGAAAATTCATCGTGGCGCCACGGGCAAATCCTGTAAAACTGGTGTGACATTCAACGTGTTAAATAAAAAAAAGGCATTTTATTTTCGATTAGAATTAGAATTTTTAGTTGTCAAATTTCATCTTATAAATTCTCTCTATTTATGGAACGATAATGAATAATTGAAAAAAATAGTACTTTTTCTTTCCTACCTTAATAAATACGAGAAACCTTAGCTTTTATAAACATAGTCTTGAAAGTTACCAAATTAACTTTTAGTTTAGTTATTATAATATTATATTTAATGGTTTGCTTTTAATCTTCGACTAATCCTTTACCAGTTTAACTTTTGAATTGGTTACCATGTAATATATCGATATTTTTCGCTCCTCGTTCATTCACAGAGGTTCGAATTAGAACGATCTGACGCGTTTCATAGAATCGTGGAAATAAATACGCGTTCAAAAATCGAATCGACGAACGTCCTAGCTCGAGAACGATATATCACAGTTTAAGACATCGCTGGAGGAGGAACCGTGAAATACGACGCACCGGTTGCCTCAGCGAGTGTTGCAAGACGCATTACAACACAGCAACGTCAAGAAAATCTTGACTCGGATCCCCGGGGAAGATATTTTGCCACGAACACAGAGAAACCTGTACCGTACCAATTTATGGCACGTACTGTTCAACCGCAGCTTGTATCCCGTCTTTCGAATGCTTTTCTCGGTTAAAAGTACAAAAAATATTCAGAGCCTTCTATACAACGAACGTTAAAAGTTCCTATTTTACGCTTATTAACATTGAAGCAGTGAATCAGTGAACAGTAATTGTGAATATCTTCTCGTTTTCTACCGGGCAAACAATATTAAAAGATAATGAAATTATGTAGAAATTTCACATTTTTTCTGATTTCTTATCTGACGATATTGTTGCTTTCGTAGTTGTTCTTATTTCTTCTGAACTATAATAATAGTATTAACATTCATCCTTTATTTTACACAAATGGAATTATTAAACAGAGAAACAATGGTAAATTTAAATATGCAAAGGTAAAGATCGCACATTTCACGAAACATGAAAAGCAAACAAACTATCTACGAGTTATAGAATTTATAAACATATATATCTATAAATACAGTGGCGTTTGTCAAAGTTTAAGACGAGAGGACAATGTAGAACATAGTTTTATGGTCTGCAGATACAGTCTGTACAATCATGTTTATTGTTATTATGGTAGAACACTGTTTATCGATTAGTACAGAATGCAAATTTTATTTATCATGTTATTCCTTACAAATTAGTTAGTTTACTTTCGTTGACTCTTTGATCTTAAACTTTTACCCTCCACTACATTGAATTTCTTTAATTGTGACTGAAAATATAAGTTCCACTGACGTGTATTCGTAACTTCGAACAATTTCTAAGTCAACACGATTCGATCACCCGCTTAGCCATTGTTTCTTCTTTGAAAACGGAACAAATGTTAAGGGTCGCAGGTTCCGTTCTAGCGCTTCTTTCATCCAATGCGCGGCGGAAGAATTCAATTTCTGCGAAAAATGGAATCCCCGGGCACTCGTGTTTTTCGCGTTTTGTAATCGCCTTCTGTTTCCTTTCCCTTTAAACCGCGGCACAGGCTGAGCTACCGACTGAAATATGTTTGTTTGTCAGATTGTGTCGTGTCCCCCGTGCACACGGGAAACGGAAACGGCGGAATATTTGCGGCCTCGCGTAGACGCGAACCGTATATCTATCGAGGCGCGACGTCACGCGTCGAATTCGCGCGTATCCCCGCGTTCCTTCGACGTGTTCCCGGATTATTTCTCGTGGATAACACCTTTTCCCCGTGCCTGACTCCTGTTGGAGCTGCTGAAAATTCATGACCGACACACAGCCTACCGTACACCCGCCGTCACCGAACCGGTGGGAACGTAATTTTCTGAAAAATGTCGCGCCTCGCGTAGAGGCTGCGCGCTTCGACACACCTTGGCATCTCATATTTATCGAGATATTACCGAAGCACGGGCGGTGATAACAGACAGACAAAGAAGAGGCGGGACCCTCGAAGGAATTCCGGTCTCCAGTGGACGAGGACGTGAAAAAATTCAATTAACCCGTTGTCGTAACGCTGTTCGCGGGGCGGGCAGAATTACGCGTGCAATATTTCATCCGGCACAAAGGAAGGCGGATGCAAAGAGTGCAATTAAATGAGACACGTTGACGAAACAAAATTGTGAAATAGCGACGGCCGCAGCATCAACAGGACACGCGCGTTGTTCTGGTAAGAGCTGCCCTCGACACGGGGAAATTTAGAAAATTGTAGGTCTTTTTCATCTAACTTGATCCCTTTCGGACCTGTACGACTTTGTGACTTAGTAGAAATGTAAGAGGATTATGTTTCTCTTCTAAATTCGTACCAAAATATGTTACGATATTTTGACTGGTCGCAAAATGAATGTATAATCAAGAGATTAGTCGTTTAAAAAAATAGTTTATGTATCTTTTATGATAGAGATTGTATTATACTTATAATAATTAAACGATCCATTGAGTGATCCGTCTCTAGCAATTAACCATTTCGAATATAGAATTTTCAAGTGATGCTGTTTTACTGGTACTCCATGAATTGCAATGATTTTTCGAAGAATAATATGAATAAAAATTCGTGCATAATTACTGACATCGAGTGACAGAGCAAGCTGGTCCCAAAAAATGGACCTCACTTATAAGAATTCGCCTGAAATTAGCGAATTAGGTGATTTGTATGAGTGTACCTGTTCTAAATTTTTATTTTAAACGATCCTCATCCTCGAATCGCATAATTACGAAAGAAAAATTCTTATATCGAAGAAATTTATTGAATTAATGGATCACTACTTGCTTCGAGGCACGAAAACAAAATAGTCCAACGATAATTCTTCTCAAATAACCTGAATTACGATAATATCCTCTACCATCCCTTACCATAGCTACACTCGAAGAGGTGAGAAGCCGCCGACGAGGAATAATATCCAGAAGACAGTCGACAAAGTACTCCATAAGGGTCGATCAAACACGAATACGTCAAAACCATATAACCAGAAAGCACCGCGAACGATCGAACATAACGCGAACAGGGTGGAGGAAACTAGGAGATCCATTCATCTAACGCTTTTTCCCTCGGGCGTGGAAAAGAGCCGTTCCAAAAGCACGGAAAAATGAAGAGACGACCTTCTTCGTAATATCCCGGACCTTCTTGGAGCGTGACGGATCAGTGATCCCAGTGTCTTCCGGAAAAAGTGGTGCGTGCATCGTGCGTGGATCCGATTACAAAGTGCATGGAACAAGCCGGCGGACAAGGACCGGCTTTTGTGTCGGCAACGTGGTCGGCTCGATTCGAAAAAGGGCATGCTTGACGATGTCCAGAGGGTGAGCTACCAGCCGCGTTTCTGCGGCCAGTTTTCACAAGTAGATCTCTTAATCGATGGAACACGAGAACGAGCCTACTTTTTCCCTGCTTAGCGGAAAATTACGAGCGCACGACTCGACGTTGCTGTTTGATCGTTAACGTTAGACACTCGAGACTCTTAAACTGGGTGTCTACAAGGTTTTCTAGATTTTGTTGAGGGGTTATGTGAAATAAAAAGAACTCGTGTGAAAACAGGTCTTTATGTAAATAATCGTAGGTATTAAAAATTTTATAATCGTATTACTACGTGTAACGGATTATGATGAAAAGTAATTCTTCTTCTTTTGTACATTTTACAAATTTTTGGAGGTATTTTTGGCAAACGCCTTCAAACAATAGCGTATCTGTATCTTTTCCAATATTTACAAGATGAAACCATCCTCACGGGATATTACACGCGACGTGTAAGTAGTTGAAAGAATAAAAGGTACCGTAAAAGGATGAAAATTGAGTAACCCCGCCAGAATGAATATCCAAAGCTCTCGCGCGACACGTTTCTCGTTTCTCTTTACCGTACTCCAGCTTCCTCAAGTGCATCACGTTTATTCCCCGGAGATAGGGGAAGGATTTATTTTTACGCGCGAGCAACAAGCCTTTCCTTGCTGCTGCTAATTTTCTAGGTTAAAGAAATGCCCCGAAAGTACCTACGCGTGTTCAGTATCAGATTTCCTCTTTTTTCACGAAAGTTCTCTCTGGAAGTTCCTTTTCGCGCGAGTTACTTGCTTGCTATTTTATTGTTTTAAAAAGCAATTGTGGTTGTTTATCAATCGAGCATGCGAAACAAGAAAAAGACGGAAATGAAGCATTAAAAAAGGAATGATAAGTAACAGAAAAAATGAAGATGAATTGTTGTGAGAAGCATAGGTTTCCTTGTAAAAGTATTTCTGTTATGAGAAGCATAGGTTTCCTTGTAAAAGTATTTCTGTTATGAGAAGCATAGGTTTCCTTGTAAATATATTTTTGTTCAATTTATTCCTCGATGAAAATAGAAACTATAGTTAAGTATAAGTGTATATTATGCAGTTTCCCAGAAATGCATAGATTGAAGTAAATTATCGTTATTGTTACTACATCAAATAAACGAAGTTTTTATTTAATAGCATTTGCATTTAAAATTGCGTTTTACAGCTAGAATTTGCTGGCCCTGATTTAGTCGGTGATAGAATTATGCATTTACCAAATCTGAAGCATAATCACGTTGGAGTGGTGCCAATAGCGGTCGTTTCAATCGTGGTTTTGGAGGAATCGGTCCATTTGCGGTTCAGCAGACTAAGGACGAACCCTAGGGAGTAGTGCTACATGCAGTTGTTTCATTTGCGGTAACAGGCTGAAGTGCAGATTGCAAGCTTTCTGTCACATTTTATTCGACGAAAGGGTTGAAAATGTACATTTACAAAAAACCACTCGAATATAAATATATTACCAAAATAGAATTCCATTACGATCCCCTTCGCTTATTTTCCTCCAAAACTATATTTTCTTGCTTTTTAATATGCGTTACACTTGAAAATTAGATTTAAATGTGAAAATGTAAAAAATTTGTTGAAAATACAGTTTTACCTAAAGGTATATACTGGTTTATAATACACTTTATGACAAAATACTTCATATATGATACAGTCGTAGATAAATACCGTGATTGCTAGGTGTAGAAGTAAAAGGAAAAGAGGGAGATGGAGATAAAGAAAATACAGAAGAGCGAAACGTGCGACCAGGGGATACTAAAGGCACAATTGCAAACAACAGCAAGAATTCCTTATCCCGCTGAATTTCGTCTACCCTTTAATACTCCCCGAACACACCTTCGCCATAACTAAAAACCTGAATACCTCCCGGCACCCCCGTTCGACCTCGAAACTGCACACCAGTTGCGACCAAACTCGCCGAAAAAGAAAAAAGAAATAAATCAGCAGGGGAAGCGGAGAGAAAGATAAAAACAGAAATACATGCCCCCCCTTTCCCATTGCTCACCAGAATAATCCCAATCATCGCGAGAACCATCGGAGGGCTTCCATTTCGGGCGCGAGATTACGTCGAATTTACAATATCCCATCATCGAGCTGCAGCTCGGAATCCCATCGAGAGTAGGATTCGAACCGGTCTCAAAATTGGAAGCACGATCAACCATCCAGTACCACCGGGGTTCTAGCCTCGTCGATATAATTTGTTCAGCATCGATCCGGCAACCGTGGGTAGTGGTGCGTTCCCAAGTCTAAACACGTCGAGAGAGTAGCTGCGGAAAGAGACAGGGAGAAAGAGAGACATAGACATAGAGAGAGAGAGAGAGATAGAGTGTGTGTGGGAGGAAGGGAGAAAATTCCTTGGCGGACAGATAAGTCGACCAAGTGTCCAATATTCAAACCAGTTGGCAAGCACTTCCGGATCTAATCCTGGAACCGGAGGTGGCGGTTCAAGTAGATGGAGGAGAGCCGGTCCCGGTCGTCGTCGTCGTCGTCGTCGGGGACGATGGAAAATCGCATCGCCAACAAGCAGGCTGGGGGCTAAGCTCGATTTATCGGTTTTGGATAACCCGGTGACGTTTACCGCGCCGACTGTAAATCACGTCGGCGCAGAGACTGACGCGATTCGTGGCCAGGTAGAGAGGAACCTACCGGCTGCAAATTCGACCAGCGGATCAAAGGAATCCTGATTCACCCCCGTTGCTGATCTATCTGTCTCTCTCTCTCTCTCTCTCTTGCTCTCTCTCTGTCTTTCTATGTGTCACTCAGTCCCCGTGGGTGTCAGTTGCTCTGCCACGCTCATTTCGATGCTACCTCTGGCCGCATTAGAATCCACCGGCTACGTTTGATTCATTAGATTGATATCCGACATCCAACGAGTTACGAGTGCGGTGCAAGTGTTTGCGAGTTGGACCTAGCCGACGGGATGATCGTTTAACCCTGTTATGCACGCGAACACCTCGTAAAATTATGAATCATGACAAGGTGTGTAGGGATTCTCGATGCAGTTCTGTCGGAACGAAGATGAACGCTTCTGTTTTAGCCTGAGAGGGAGAGGGGGGAGAGGGAGGAGTAGGAGAAGGTTGATTAGGGTTGAAGAGTTCGATGAACTTTTTACGTTATATTCCAAACTTTTGTTTCTTTTGTTACTTTAAACACGTTTGTTTTTCAAGGTAGTGCGTAATGCAGAATTAATTGCAAAGCTGTTAAGGATAGCTTTAAAGAGGCACTTACACTTAATTGATTCTATTATACTAATTTATCGAGTAATTTGATTTCTCCCTAGAATTGTAGCAGATCTACATTTTCTTATCTTCGTCCTGTAAATAAGGTTTTAAGTAATATTTACTATGTTAAATATATAAAATAAAGTTATTAGATAAATATTAATATTATTTCAGTTTGATATGTTGTGCTTGAAAATTTGTTCAATTTTTTCTGTCTAGCGAGTTACAGTCTTTCTAATTCAAAAAATTAAAATAAACGAAGCGAACGTTAGATTTGTACAATAATTCTGTTTCGATAAAACGTACCCTTTCTGCTTCTGAACATTTTTCTCTTTTTTCTAACTTCTTCAGATATACATATAGAAAAAGATGTAACGTTGAATGATA
Organism: Tetrapedia diversipes; assembly: GCA_033822845.1. Classification (NCBI taxonomy): domain Eukaryota; kingdom Metazoa; phylum Arthropoda; class Insecta; order Hymenoptera; family Apidae; genus Tetrapedia; species Tetrapedia diversipes. The sequence continues at coordinate 583,152 of JAOPTO010002413.1, read as the reverse complement.
AGATTAAAGAGAACAATACAATCGGATGTTAATCCTTTGTTGATAGCCTATCAGTGGCCTGAAGTGTACATAAGCGGGCTAGGGGGTGAATGAAAGGATTTTGGAGCCACAGGAGGGCCTCATCAATCTCCTGTGCGACTTCTGACACGCCAGTGCACTTCGTCGTGGATTCTTTGCCCCCAATCCCTCGATTCCTTGTCTAAAGTATTCAGTTCTTTTCAGCATGCATACCTATTGGAGTCAAAAATGACAAATTTTCCTTCTTATATACAAAGTATCCTAAATGTAATTTTACTAAATTTTATTCTCTTCAGTATACGGGTACTAAAATTAAATTTCAATAAACTTCATCCTCTATACTGAAGCACCCTATATTTTTGAACTAATTTAAAATTGGTCGCTCGGTATATTCGAAATTTTATTTCACTCAATCACGTACGGAGGATATAAATTTAATTCGTACATAACGATTACAAATACGAGGCTATAAAAATAATGACGAAATGGATTAAAAATTGAAAATAAAATTTTATAAGAATAACTCACGATCCACGCGTTCTTGATTAATACGAATGCACGTTTGCATAAAATAACATTCGAAACAGCCTTCAGCATTTTTTATGTACTTTCAACTGTCGTTTCCATTTCCAATCGAATTTCCAAGCATTCCGTTCAAAAAAAAATAAAAAATCTAAAGATTATACACGGACGGAATGTTTCGCAAACACGTCATACCGGAGGGGATTTAAATATTTGCACATTATATTTATACTTCATATTGTTTTCACGGATCGATAGGTTTATCGTGCATGTACATATGTACCATGGGAAACCGAAGAGGGGAAATCCGACCAGTTCCAGGGTATTTCCATGCCTGATATTCGTTTCAAATTGTCATATCCTTTCCCTACAAACATCGCGGTAAATAGGATGTCACAAAGAGGGTGAAACGGCAATAAAACGTAAAGCAAACTGAAAGTTTCTCAAACAAAGGATTACAGGCTGTAAAGCAATCGAGAAAAGTGGATTTCGTTAATTCCTTCAGAATTTTGGGAAAATCCCATAAGCAGTTAACAGTCTGCGGTCGTTCGATCAACACGCCTGGATAATTCTTAATCCTGCTGTGTCGGATGTACGGTACTGAAAAAATAGTGCAGGGAGCTGGTAAATTGACGAGCGGGTCGGCCTTATTTTTGGACTGTTTCACTAGACCTCGATACCTGTTATTTACCTGTTTTATAACACCCGATAAACACGACCCTTTCGATCCTTTTAACGGTTTTTGTGTCCGTAATGAATTCTGTTTTGTTAAAACGTTTGAACAAGGACTTCTGTAACCATAGTGATTTACGATTCTCTTAAATATTTCAGTAAACATTACAATATTTTAATACACGATAATAAATACAGGTACATAGGCAAACAGTAAGAAAAATTTCAAACGAAAAACGTTTTTCTCTTTCATCCTATTTTCAATAATTTTCTATTTAATATGAATTTCTACGCTCTTGTCGATTTATTCATTTCCTTAAGTTTCCGTGCGTAACGTTGAAACATTTTAACATCGGACGTAGAAAAGCTGTGCAATTGAAGATACAGGCGTCCCTCGACTTTCGCACACAATTCGTTCCTGAAAGTGTGTGCGAATGTTGAATGTTCGAAACTAGAGGGATGTAAAAAAATATGCTCCAAAAACTGCATTTTAAAGTATTGATCAGAACAACATTGTAGTTTGATGGCTAAAGTCTGATATACCTTGAGAGGGAGCAACCCTAGTAGCCTTTTCGGCTCACGATGTCCCTTCAGAGGGGACATCCGACCGCAAAGGCTGAAAAAGTTGAATTTTTAAAAATATGCGAAAGTCGAGGGATGTAAAAAAATATAAACCAAAAACTGTTTTAAAATATTGATTGGAACAACATTGTAGTCTGATAATTAAAGTCTGAAGTACCCTGAGAGGGAGCAGTCCAGTAGCCTGCTCGACTCACAATGTCCCTCCAGAGGGGACATTCAACCGCAAAGGCTGAAAAAGTTGAATTTTTAAAAATATATGAAAGTTGAGGGATATAAAAATATATGCACCGAAAACTGTATTTTACAGTACTGATCGGAACAACATTGCAGTCTGATGTCTAAAGTTTGATGTATCCTGAAAAGGACAGTTCAGTAGCCTGCTCGACTCGAAATGTCCCCTCAGAAGGGACACCCGACCGCAAAGGCTTAAAAAATCGAATTTTTGAAAATATGCGAAACAGCAAATTGTACGAAAGTAGAATCCACGAAAGTCGAGGGGCGCCTGTATTTACGAACGAAGTGCAGCACGTCGAGGGCCGAAATTTCATAAAAACGTTTGGTTCTTCGATATCTCAGCTGACATGCACGAATTTCCGAGCGTTTTCCCGGTAACGAACAATAACGAACCGAACGCGGTCCGAATTGGTTAAACCGGCTTTCGTTTCACCCGGCTTCGCTCTAAATTATGCCGGGTTGGATGTTTACGCTGGGTGTTTCGGAACGGGCACAAACAGCCGTGAAAATTCGTTACGGTTAAATTCCCGACGGAATAGCCTCGCCGCAGCACCTGTTAAGAGCGTTTCCAAAGTGGAGCGGAGGAGGAGGAGGAGGAGGAGGAGGATGAGGAGCAGTGGAAAGAAGGAAGGAGGGAAAAAACGAAGGAGAAAAGATCCAGCCGGGATGCAGGTTGAGAAACCGGAAACGGTGCAACGGGGGCGTGATTTACACCGGCGAAAAATTTCGCTGTGTCCATACACGTGAGGCCGTTTTCTCTCGTGAAACGCAAGCGGCGTACCGACGGAAATACAGTGGCGGCTAAAAGTATTCGCGGAACACCGTATCCGTTTCAGCGACCGCGCGAGGGCTAATTAGATTTAAATATGTTATTAGGCTGTTGGATGATCAAAGTTTACCGGTGAATGGCAAACGGTTTTGAAATGGATCGAATGTAAAGAGTTTCTGACCAATTTTTGGTAATTTTAAAAATATACCTGCATGAAATTTACTGTATGTATATCTTTTTAATATAATAATACATTTATGTATGTATTAATATAAACGAATAGAAGTCGAATCTACTATGCAACAGATAATCCGAAAGCAATTTTTGGTTGGTCCAAATGCACCGGAAGTACCCTGTTCGAGGGTTAGTAAGTAAAAGTGACTGGAGAATAAAAATTGTTAAGCCTCAGTTGATGTGAAATAAGTTTGTTTATTTCAGTTTCGTGAAAACCTAATTTTATCTAAATCTACATAACCTAATTGGTTTAAATTGACATTACCGTACGACAACGCTCGATCACACATTACATAAATTATACTTCAAGGATTAAACCCCCTAGGTTATAAAGTTTTTCTTAATCTCCTTGTTTTGTTACAAGTTCACTCGACTTATTACCAACAAACTATCGCGTTTTTAAACATTTGAACAATTTCCCGAGGTAGAAAACTTGTCAAAAGGACAGTGTTGTTGAAAACTCCTTGAAAAATGTAATTCACTTCCGGAACATCAGGTTTCCACGAAACCGGGATAAACAGATTTATTTCACGACGGCAAAAGCGTGTATCGATTCAAACGAGATATTCGCTTATTATGCAACAACCTAATCGATGATACTTTGACCTGACTGCAAAAATTTCGTACGATTAAATATATGAACCTAATGAAAAATTGCCCCATTTAAAGCTGCGAATTTGCGGAAACGCTTTCTGCAGCCACTGTACGTAGGAAAGCGGTGCGCAGCAAGGCAAATATATTGTTTGACCAAAGAAATCAGTTCGAATGAACTTCACCCTCATTAATTTACCAACTGTGCACGACCTATTTTCGCGAGCACGTTCGTATATACTTTTTGGCCGACGCGCGTTCCTCTGGCAACACTCTGAAAGCTAACCGCCGAATACAATCGGGTTCTTTAATTTATGTGTTGCCGTATCTTTCGACGCGGATTACAAGACCGGAAAATGCTTGCTTCCCAGAGCTCTCGGACTTTCAAGGATTTCAGCGTTAGAAAAGCGTTCCTTTCCGTTCAACATCAGATTTTTAGCTTATAAGTCTGAGATTAATTCATCAATGTTTGAATAACGTTCGGTTGGAAATATAATTAAAGAATATTGTGAATATATAGCGTCGTACGAGTTATGTTACCTCGATTCACGTGGCGTTTCTGAGCTTTATGCTATAAGTCGCTAAAAATTAAATTATTAAGTAAATCATAAATTGTATTAAATTATAAGTTAAATTATTACGACACATTTGTTTATTTTGTAAGAATAAAAATATTGCAAAGATTAACAAAAGAGTTACGTTAAAATGAAAGATAAAAAATTAAGATTGAAAAATCGGTAAAATATAGATTAATTCAACGAGATGAACAAATTTGTTAACTTTAAGCTACTCACGGATTAATCTTCTTACCGATAACGTTATTTCTCTTCATATAATTAACAAATTTTCAATTGAACATCGATTTACCAAAATAAAAAATAAATAATAAATTTAATTTAATTTAATGCGAAAGCGTTAATTGATTCTTATGTTTATGGTGAATTTTTTATTAAATCAATTATAATCGATGAACGTTGAGTCAAATTTTTCGACCACCATACAGTGATCGTCACCGTTGGATCTCTGGCGACGACGCGACGCGAGGCTTTTTCCTGAGAACGTTCGCGTGCCTCGTCGAGCAATGCAAATTTATGCTAACCGGGCAAAGCAACGTTAGCAGGCCGGGGCTGCTGTGGATAACGATTTAGAGGGTCGTAATTTGCAAGCGACGGAAGCTCAACGGGGCGTGGGAAAAGCGTGCACGGATGATTATAGGAATTCGAAATTCCACGGGAAGATACCTGGCTATCTCCTTAGTAAGTAGCAGATAAAACGCTGAATGCTTTATTCTTGAACGAACTCTGGGTAACAGGGATGCCAACCCTTTATGCACGCTTATAAAAATTATCTCGTTAACCGATGGGTAGTTAACCTATTAACTAATTTTGGAAAATCGACGCACCTTCGATTTGTAGGGTACGTATAAAGGTCCCTGTACCTGGGTAGAGAAAATAAGCGTACTGACCATTATTGCCGGTACTGAGCGGAATCATCGGGCTGGCGTAACGGAATGGTCCCAGGGATTTTCCCTGGCTCCCCTTTCCCAGTTTTTCTGGAAGGTGGTCGTAGCGTCCCTTTTCGGCGTGAGCCGAAATGCGGACGCCTAAAAAAGTAGTTAGCAGCTAACCGCCAATACAGGCACTTCAGCACTTCTCGCGACTTTTTCGTATAATTTAATGTTATCTTTCTGCGTGTTTGTTCGAGTATTAATAAATAGTTTATAGACGTTAATATCTCTTTCAATACCCAATTAAAGATCCTAACATCCTAAAGATTTAATCGATCGATCCGGTGAAATTGATCGAACAGTTTACTTGATCATATTTGTTTATTTGTTTGAAATATATTTGCTAACTGTAAATTATTTCGTTGAATTTTAAATTATTTAAGTTTTAATTATTCATTGATAACAGAATTCAAAAAGTGTCGAAAGAAGATATTTATTAAAAAAGTAATAGAAGAGTAAGTTTGATGATTAAGATTTGAATATGAAGAAGCGACTTCTGTGTTTGACCAATTTCGATATGTTTTCTAACATCAATATAGTCATTTTTAATAATTATCACAGTGATCTGAAATTTATTTTCGATTAATTTCAGCTTCACGAAGGAATGAATTTATAAGCATTAGTGTGTTCAAGATCGTAAATGTAATAACTGTATCACTAAACCGGTTAAAAATTAGCGTTCCGTTGAAGCAACGTACCAACTTTTCTAAAACCAATTTTCATTATTGAATTTTACTCTTCTTTATCGCGGTTATGCAAGATTATTAATCTTGTTTTAATTTTTGAACGTTAAAAGATTGAAGCTCAAATACATACGTATCTCTTACGAACGTACTTTTGCACGTAAAATAAAAATTGTTATCACTTTATGTTTCTTGGCAAAGAAAAATATCTGATAAGCGTCTAATTTTTTAAATCAAGCCCGTGGTTTTAGCGAACCATATTGCTGTAATTACTTGATTGCATCTCTTCTGTACGGATGTCCCTTATCGTGTATCAATCTTAATCTCTGAGGGTGCAGCATGTCTACACCCAGATGAAATTACGCGCAAGCATTAATCATGTCCCAGCCGGTAATTTCTGCAATATGACTAACCAAGAATACGTAATCTGTGCCAGAGGCTACATAAGCGATTCGATGGCGGATCTGTGACTCAATTCACGAACAGAAAGTTCTGTCCTTAAAACTATCATGATTGTCTTCAAATGAAGCGAAGAAAAATAGGACAAATACAAAGAAAGTTTAATTTAATTTTATCATTCTTAAGATTAGGGATAGTTACTAACTGAAACATATTTCAAAGTTTTACAGGATTAAAAATATGTAATTTTTGAACCTTTAAAGTACTTATTTAATTTTCAACATAAATCTTAAGATTCTTCTAATCACATAGAATTTGAATTAATTAAATATTTTTAAATAACAATTTTAGTATATTAAATAATTATTATTTTTAATGTATTAAAAGTTATCCAACCAGCATACTACAGCAGCACATTTTAATTCCAGGTTACAAAACAGAAATATTCGAAAATATCGATTCATTTAAATTACCAGATAACTGCTAGAAATGAAGTGAAGGATAAAAGAAAAGAATTATAGGGTATAAGCATTGATTGAAATAAATGTGAAAATAGTATTATAGTATGCATAATAGTAATAGTAATACTAATAATAAGAATAAGTTAACATAGGAACATTCACTTTTATCTGAAAATTCATGGTTGACAGATATTCTTATGCCGCTAACAAGTTACGTTGCTGCAAGCTGTACATATAAAATGATAAGCTCATCTTGAGCAAGAACATCGATTCTCCAGGTGTAACTTTTCAAGGAGTAATAACGGATGCGCGTCTCTATAATTAAACGGCACGTGCAAATGTACGTAACGAAGCAAGCAACAGAAGATAAACTTCGTCAACGAACAATAATCCTTGACTGCTGTCTTGCGATTACGTGAAACGAACATTTTAATGCTTACTTTAGCTCACAACTTCTTATACTTTTATTCACAATAACAACGATAAATGACCCTTACAATATTTTCTTCAATATCGAATCAATTAATTGAAATATTAAAAAAGAAATTATCTTTGAGTTTAATCTGAATTTTTTAATGTTTCCGTAAGGGATACAACAAAATGTATTACTGTTCGTATATGTTTCTTATTTATATAAGTAGGTGATGGAATATTCCGGTAAAAGGGCAGTGGCAAATTCCAATAATAAATTCGAATCGCAAATATATTTAACATATTTATAACACGATAGTCCTAATATCAGAGGACCATCATAGATGCCGCAATTATATAATTATTTATTGATTTTCAACAGGTACACGATATAAGCTGTTTCCTTGAAAACAATATTTTTTTCAGTTTCTATTGCACAAACTCCTTTAATTTTAAGAATTAAACATACAATAAAAAGATTACTGATTCACTATGTTGTTAAAATTGAATGCTTACATTTTGCATACGTTGCAACAAAAATATCTTCAGAACAAAGCGCTTGCAATTCGTATGATATCTAGCGAGTATTAAATTTCGTGCAGATGGTTTCATTTGCTTCTCAGGCAAGCAGAACGCAATCTCCAGGCTCAAGATTCAAGATGCTCTTTACGTGTCGCTCATCCCTCATCTCTGCGCTGCACGCGTATCTCGCTACAGTTTATAACAACCATAAAGCCCTGCGTTCACGCAAGGACGAACAACTTAACAATTTTAGGGATACCAGCAGATTAACGATGAAATTGCTTATTTTATGTGTATTATGTATTCAACGAGTTCGAGCGCTGCGTGATCATTGTAAAAAGAGTCTAGTCTTGTAAAATTATAAGTGTCATAAAACCGTATACTTTAACCTACTCATAACCCTATACTTTAGGGGTCATCAGCGACACGCACATTACTTGTTAATACATGAAATAAAATTGAACACTTACGTTACCAAATGTGAATTGCTAGCAGATATGTTAGTCTCCGTGATGGCTGGCAAGACCTGGAAGCCTCTTATCTCGGTATCTTCTACCGGTTTCATTCTCAAATACAGGCGCTTCTCGACTTTTGAACACAATTGGTTCCTGAAAGTATGTGCGAACGTTGAATGTTCGAAAGTAGAGGGATGTAAAAAAACATGCACCAAAAACTGCATTTTAAAGTATTGATCGGAACAACATTGTAGTCTAATGCCTAAAGTCTGATGTTCCTTAAGAGGGGGCAGCCCAGTAGCCTGCTCGGGTCATAATGTCCCTTCAGAGGGGACATCCGACAACAAAGGCTTAAAAAGTTGAATTTTTAAAAATATGCGAAAGTCAAGGGTGTAAAAAAATATGCACCAAAAACTGTATTTTAAACTATTGACTGGAACAATATTGTAGTCTGATGGCTAAAATCTGATGTTCCCTGAGAGAGAACAGCCCAGTAGCCTGTACGGCTCACGATGTTCCCTTAGAGGAGACATTCGACAACAAAGGCTTAAAAAGTTGAATTTTTAAAAATATGCGAAAATCGAGGGATGTAAAAAAATATGCATCAAAAACTGTATTTTAAAGTATTGACCGGAACAACAATGTAGTCTGATGGCTAAAATCTGATGTACCCTGAGAGGGGGCAGCCCAGTAGCCTTTTCGGCTCGCGATGTCCCCTCAGAGGGTACATCCGACGGCAAAGGCTTAAAAAGTTGAATTTTTAAAAATATGCAAAATAGCGAATTGTGAGAAAGTAGAATGTGCGAAGTCGAAGGGCATCTATACATCCATTTCCCGATACGTCGCGGACAAGAAGCACGCGCGAGCTGCACAGCGCTATCATTTCTATTGCCCAGAGCTTTCTGCGGATTCGCTCGCGCTTCCCGAAAGGAAAGGAACGACTTGTCCCAGTTGTCGTGTCCGTATACACGCCCGAACGAGCCCGGATAAAGTAAGTCAAGCATTATTTTCGAGACTGGCGAGAAATCGCCGCTTCAACGGCCGCTCGTAATGCACCGGGTCGTTTGTTCTTGTAAGACGCTGGCGAGATTCGGGATAAGTCTGTATCTGCCTAGAAAAAGGTTAATGGCAAAAGTAGGTTAATCTGACTCCCGACCAGCGTTGCATAAAATTTAGTGTTAGAGGATGCGTTATTCTGAACCTGAGCGGAGCATAGTTTGAAGTTAACCCAAAACTGTGACATCCAAGGATCATCAAGAATTTTGAACGATACTGAAGAATTTAGGACAACCTTGAGTGAGTTTCGAGTGACCTTGATCTTCGATGGTGTTATACAAATACGGTAGAATGTCGATTATTATCCGTCTGTTGAGTTTCTTCATTAAATCGATCGTTTGAAAATTTAATTACTGTAATTCTTTAGTATTAGTTCAGATAATCGACATCCTATTGCAACTGTAATCATCAAATGCTTTTAACTTCAAATAATTTGACTTTGGTGTCTAAAACGTATTTATTCATCGTAATTTGGAACCGACAAGAGTTTGGATTTCTCTAATTGCAGAATGTATTTTGAGAGTACCTAAGCAATTCAGATTTACGAAAGTTAATATGAACATTTTAGTTAAGCAATGGAACATTCGGAACGAAATTTTAATCCATTAAAGTTGCTCAGCATTGCAATCTGATCGTTTGTATCGATTTGTTGTAAAATATTATCGCTATGCAATAATATTAAGACATTTAGATCAGCTTGTGATTCAAAAAATCGATCTTAATCCATGCCTGTCTGAGATACGGAATGATTAACGAATCGAAAGCAACTATCTTCGGTTTCCTATTTATTTTTGTTTTTTATAATCGATGTTTCATTCGTTGCGCCTAGAATTTGCAGTGTCGTATATCTTCCTGTAATTACTAGGACACGGGATACAACTATGCGGATAGCTCGTTAATTTTCTGGTTGCAAAATTGCTGCCATCAACGCGAGGCGCGTTGCTTGGTCACGTTCTTGAATTAAAATTTATGGGTTATAAACAAACCCGTGTACAGAAAAGAGCTAAGAATTTTAGGGGAATTTACACACGTAATAATAGCTCTCACTTTGGTCATCGAGTGACGGTTTTAATTGTACGGTTGCTCGAGCGATCATACTATTTATTTAGTCTAAGAGTACGTTTCTTTTATTTCGTTTAACCTGCAATTACAAAACATGTACTGTAGTTACTATAGCCACGAAGAACGTAACTGAATGATTAAAAAATTCTTCGGCTGTATCATTTTATGTTAAAAGTTGTTCAAAAGTAACTTAATCCATCAAGTGTATCTACTTTCCGTAACCCAGTATTTCAACTTTTCAAATTCACTAGTGTCAGTCGTTGGGCTGACTATAGTCACTGCTCGTAGCGAAAGGGTTGCAGTAAGGGTAAAGCAAAGCAACTGCCACGTAACTGTGGTGATATGGTTGTCATAGAATATGGTATTGAAAGTGAGGAATGTTTGTATGGAAGAATGAGTGTGGCGAGTGCGTATAAGATATATTGTAAATAAATTTTTAAGGTTCGTGTTGTGTTCTATATTATTTGAATGTTTATGGTGGAGACAGAGAAGGAGAGAATAACGGGCAGTCAGTCAATTGATTCACAGCTAACAGAGAATAAAGACATAGAGAAAGAGGGAGAGAATAGATAGATAAATAGATAGAGAGCGGGGGATAGAGATAGATAGATAGATACATAGAGAGAGAGAGAGAGAGAATAGATAGATAGATAGATAGATAAATAGATAGAGAGCGGGGGATAGAGATAGATAGATAGATACATAGAGAGAGAGAGAGAGAGAGAGAGAGAGAATAGATAGATAGATAGATAGATACATAGAGAAAGAGAGAGAGAGAGAGAATAGATAGATAGATAGATAGATAGATAGATAGATAGATAGATAGATAGATAGATAGATAGATAGAGATAGATAGATAGATAGATAGAGATAGATAGATAGATAGAGATAGATAGATAGATAGAGATAGATAGACAGATAGTTAGAGAAAGATAGAGGGGGAGTGGGGGAGAGAGTATAGCGGAGTGAAGCAAATATATTACATTGTATTCTTCATTATTGTACCGTGTATACCAAAATTGTGTAAATAAACATTTGTTATATGATCTAATTAATCACAGTAACAACCTCGCGGCCAATTGAATCTCGCGTCGCGACGGCGGTCCGTTAAAATTCCGTAAGCGCACCGTCCAACGTCCACGCCGTTCTATGGACGTTCTATGGACCCTTTAGATACGTGCCAAGAGTAAGGAGGAATCGATTTCTTTAATCGCGCAGATAGAACGAATGTATCGGGCCGCAAACATCCCGGAGGGTTTGGCACGGCTCAACGTATCGAGAAGTTAGACGGGTGTGTCTGACATTATTGGAAGCAATTCCCGTGAACCCGTGGCTGCTGCAAACCACCACATTATTGGTAGCGGGCTCAATAGGAGACACCGGCGTATCCGGTATCGGCAGAATCTTGTAAGCGACGCGAAAACTACGTAAGGATCGATAAATCGGTTTCTAATTTAGGGTGACGCGAACGCGACGCGACGTTTCCTCGTTTCTTCTCGCGTTGCCTCTTGAAGAATCGATGAAATTGCCGTGCGACGAAACTGCACGCGCGATTTTTGACACCGTATAAAGTGTTTTCGATACTTCGATCTTGGGGCTGAATCGTGTTTCGTGGGTCGAGGAAGACTCATTGTGATTTAACGCTTCACGTATTAAGGTAAATGTAT